>JBBPFP010000113.1:1640122-1650140 GCA_037974795.1 Kaempferia galanga | reverse complement strand
GGACCGGTCTGTGCGCCCAGGATAGCTTTGAGATGAAGTTTGCCAGGGCTATAAATAGAGCCCTGGTTCAATTTGTTTATTCATTCCAAACACTTGTAACTTCTTGTATTCAAGCTTTCTAGTTTTCCGAACTTCAACGACTTGTACGAGGCTTCTCCGCCTCTGATGAAGGAGATTTCATTTAGAGCTTCAACTGCCTTGGTGTAGCGATCCTCTAATCGTGATCTAAGTAAACCTCCACGTCTCGTACTCTGTTTCTATTTAGTTTTAATTATTCTATTATTGTGTTTGGTTAAGTTTAATTGTGCATGAGAAAGGTATAGTTTCTATTACAGGCTAACCGGCCTCTGCCTAACCAACCCATATAGTCCAACATAAATTACAAACTATTTTAGCAAAATTACAACTACATAATCAAGTGGTGCTGTAATTCAAAGAGCAAGTAATGGTTTTTATGGAGTGCATACTAGATTTTTATATTTTTTCAGTAGTTTTCACATAATCCGACACAGAGACCTAGGATTTTTTTTTTTTTAAATTTTCAACCATTAGGAAGGGTTTAGCAAAGAAAAGGTATATATGGTGAAAAACTAAAGAATTAAACAAGGATCACATTGGACTTGATAAGTTCCCAAATCAAGCCGAACGTGGGCCTGATTTTATCACACTTCAGGCCTGCATTCAAGCGGAAACTTCTCGTAATGTTGGAGCACCACTGAGAGCCCTAAATAAACATTGCTTAGCATAATTTGACTCCTTGCATCACCAAAAACTCACAACACTTTATATGAGTGCAATCAAACACATCATGTCCAACATGTCAATACCTGCGATATTAACCAAACATGCACAAGCAAGGTCTAGCTAAAATCTAGCATCACAGTGGAGTACCTCGCAAATCGATAACTTAATGGAGTTCACCGAATTTCATGTGGTATTCAATATTTCTTCCCCACACAACCAATGCCACTTGAAACACGATTATTATCATCACCTTATGCTATAAAAATTTAACATTTTTTTTAACCAACAAACCTATTTACAGTAACACATTTGTACGTACATAGATGTTTCATATTTATAAGAGCACGAAAGGGCATGTAGGGAGAGAGAGGACGATAGCACATCCATCTGAACTACATTTCCATTTTAAAAAAAGTTAGCTGCATTATTTGGACTTGGTTTGTACCCGAGAATGTTCATTAGTTTTGCAACTTGTTCTACATGATAGAAAAAACCTACGAACCAAATTTCCTCTAGTAAATTTAAGAACATTTTATGAAGGTTGCTTTTATCACATCTATTGAGTTAGGCAAATTGAGAAAGTTGTGGAGAAAACTGATTGTCTGTGATCATTGATTTGAGAACTCATGATCTGACCTTCTGCTCACGGGAATGTGAAACTTGACTTATTTTTCCTTATGGGATACCAAAGAATGGCACCGAGCCAATATGAACCATTGAATGACAGAAAACTTGACTCACAAGAATTTTAGTTTGTTTACTCTGCTTATTCAGCAAAATTTTCTTTTTTATCACAAGCTTTTACGATGTAGCGTCTTATTGCTCTGAAAAGATATTAATACGACCCATGCGGATGTTAACGTTGGATCATAACAAGGGCATTCTAGTACTAATGTGAAGGAGAGAAGGTCAATACATGGAACGAAGCCCAAGGTTCAAGCAAGCATTACACAAATTGTGAGATGTTCACTGTTCAGATTTTAATATCATGCATATTGCATATCGACAATCTTAAAGCACAAGGAAACAGTAATTATTATTAGAAGATCTACAAGAAAAGGATAGCCATGAAACTAGAGTACCATTTGATATAAAGTTAAATGAAAGAATTCTTCAACAAATAGAAATGATTTCCGAAGAGTCGTCCGTTGAAGAGGCCAATACTAGCTCAGGGGATGCAACACCTTCTTTTCTCGCTTTCTTTCGCTCCCGCTGGAGTCGGAAATATTCCCTTTTCCTGACTCTGTAGCTATTTGGGTTCTCAGGCTGCTCAATACGTGGGTAGACACTAACCTGTTGGGAATCAGATGACCAATTACTAATGGAGTGTAAAAATGGAAGAAAATAAATGAACAATATGTTTCATGTCCGAAACCAACCTTTTTCTTATCTGGTCCATATTTCTCAAATTTAACAAGGCCATCAATCAGAGAAAAGATAGTGTGATCCTTGCCTAGTCCAACATTATTCCCAGGATGGAACTGAAATATTGAACCAATCTCAAAGGTATAACAGAAATCATTGAAAGACAAAAATCATAATGCATTTCCAGTTGTCCACACAACTATTTAATGATCCTATCCACCACTGAAAGAACTTGTTTCTAATGTAAAAAATTAAGGATGTCTTATATATAACCACAGCCAAATAAGACAAATGCCAGATAAATTAGCTTTAAAATAAAATAAAAAAGTAAAATAATAATAATAATAATAATAATAATAATAATAATAAACAAACGTTAAGCTTCACCATATGCTGAAAAAAAAAAACTAGTAATAGGCAAGGAGTACGGAAGTGATAACAGAAATTTTCACCCTCCTGCTGCTTGCTTGATATATATATGTATATGTAATTCTCCCTAGTCAAAGTAGTGTGTTAAATGTAGTTCTTCAGCCTCTAGAAGGATCCTACTAAAGCAATCAATTAAGATCATTACACTTGCAGAGTATCAAATTAATTCTTGAATATAAGCCTCCTATCTTTTTTTTTTATTAAAACATATAAATAAATTAAGTAACGGACAAGAGAAGGATTGCACTTATTTCTGTTTAAAATACAGCATTACCTAAACTCTAGGGTTTTAACTTTGCTTTGATTTTAACTCCATATCTCCTTAGCAAGGATTAAGCAAGTATGGAGGAACAAATCAACTTCTTTAATTGCACACGCATGGGTCAAATATGCAAACAGCAATCAGAATTCACCTAAGAGGTATACTTATTGCAAAAGAAGATGGTACAAATTTGTATGAGAACCCATGCTGAAACTGGTTCATATGGTTGTTGCAACCCTATTCATTTCTTTTGTTAGTTCAAGGCCTAATTGTACAAAGCTGGACAAAGTGTGCAGTGGTTAAGTTAAAGAATTAAGGTAATTAAATTAAATCATCTTGCGCATGAAATACAGCATAACTGTGCAGTGGACCAGCAGGGCTGAAACCAGGATTGGCAAAAACGTTTTAGCAAGCAGATGATTTGAATCCAACACATACCAAGTACGCTTGAGCTATACATAATCTAAGATGATAATACATCCCTACTTAAGTCAGTTGAAGCCTCAAACGGAATAAACCAAAAACCACTGTAGCTAGTAAAAGCAAGCAAAGGAGGGCAGAATACATTGGGAAGCAAATGTTCTTGGGGTTGAAAATTCAAATTAAAAGCAATCAGATAAGAGCAACTCTAGATAAGTCTAGATAGTTGGTGTATCTTGCATAGAATGATTGCATAAATTGGTTTGGTTTGCCATAAGTCCAAACAACTATGTCCACTGTGTGAATGAACTTGGTCATTGTGATTCTCAACTAAGTGTAAGTTATTTCCATCCAACTTTAACCCATTCCAACCATTCATCAAGTCCAACAAATTGCAAATTCCAAATATTTTCAATTTTGTTTGATTGAGAAACTATATTCATTCCCTAAGAAAACAAGAATCGCAAGGCTATTAATTAAATTGGTCTTGCTCCTGCATTTTAAATCAGTTACCTCCTGAAAATATTCATCTAGCTTTACCTCCTTCACGTGTAAATCCTAGTCTGTAGAAAACTGTCCCAGTTAGGAAAGGGAAACAATTCATGATGCTCAAAGTTCATCAATTCATCATAATCTTCTATCCTTCTACCTAGAATCTATCATGATATTTCTAAAAGCATTTAGTAGAATTACGGGATTACCTAATTATTTCAGTAGCCTATTTTGAAAAATATAGCCCTTAGTGAGCTTAAGAGTGCAGAATGAGAAAAATTTACCTTGATCACCATCCTAAATTAACAAAGCCCTTTCATTTGGGTTCAATTTTACACGTCACATTCAAAAAGATATACAATGCCAACACAATCATATAAGCTTCACTTAGAATGTAGGACTAAGGAGGTAGAGTTTTATCTTCCCCTTCAGTAGTCGAGAATCCGTGTTCAGCGTACGAGGGCGAGAAGCAAGCTTTATCATACCTTGGTGCCCCGCTGCCGCACAATGATGGCGCCGGGCTGGGCTACCTGATCTCCGTAGATCTTTACCCCGAGCCGTTTCCCCCTGGAATCCCGTCCGTTCTTTGTGCTCCCGGCTCCCTTCTTATGCGCCGACTCGATCGTTAGCGGAAAGCTGACGGGAAAGGGGACGGTGGCGGTGCGGCGGGGATAGGGCAACCCGACTTCGCCCCTAAGGTAAGAGGACCCGGAGCTAGAGCTCAGAGAGAGGCCCTTGAAGGCCGAGGCAATGTTGAAGCCCACGGTCGCCATGGAATCGGAAGATGAAGTCGCGGATGAGGTCCGTATACTTATCCCGTTTAAATCTTCGGAGACTTCAGTTTCTGTGGCCTGACCAGTGACCGCATACAACGATGTCAAGGATCCCTTGACTTATAGTCCTTAACGGATCTCAATGTGATTATTGCGGATCCTTTGAGGCCATGGCGTGCAAGGTCCGTTGATCAGGCCGGTGCCGACCCGAACCCGGCCCAACAGAAGCCAGTTGGCATCGACCGTGCCAAACATAACATGCATTCCGACTCTCGCTTCTCGATTCGTTAGGGTTTTTCTCGAATACTCTCCTCTCTGGTAGAATCACAGCCAGCTCAGGAACCCTAATCTTTGCAGTCGACATGATCTATGACGTTCTTTCCCCCCTCTTCCGGTCCTTCCTCAGCCAGAAGGGTGGAACCTCCTCCGATAAGAGGTACTGGTTCTTATCTCTGCCTTGCTTCTTTACCTTGCGCCTGGCTGTGTCGGAGTTTGTTTTCGTCATTTGATCAGATTGGTTTGGTAATTTTCTTGACACTATTGGCTTTCTGTGGAAAGTGTAGACCTCTTGCTGCTTCGGCAATCAATTGTTTGGTTACTGGTGTAAGTTGCCCTGTTAATATTTTTTTGTTGGGCCAGACGTTTGTTTATTTTTATTTTTACTTGAAAGGGCATAACAGTGCTGTCCTTTGGTTTGATTCTTGCGATCATTTAATATTAAGATTGAAAGGTTTGAAATCTGACGGCTGGTTATCAAATTAAAGTTCTCATCTTTATGAATTGTTGGGGCAGTAAACAGGAAGGAATAGGATAAGAGAGGAGAAAAGAGTGTTATTTTTCCGGTTAGATTAGCTATAGGTAAAAATGTTCATTACTCTTTCATTTTTCTAGATATTGATATCTAGAAATCTGACAAACAAAAAAGTAAAGTGTTAATTGACAAAACAGGTGCTATTCCAAAATTATCTTCGTTTAGCTTGGAATGGGAAAGAAACATAAATTCTCATACTGAGCTCATTATTATCCAGATCTATACAAGAGTTCCATTATCTTCTTTCCTCTCTACTTGCTCTAACCGAGTAAGAACCATATGGTGTGTTTACATGAACAGAAAATATGAGAGAAAAGAAAGGAAATGAAATAACTTTGTTGGGATTTAATGTATTTAATTTTATCTTTTTTCCCCACCTGTATCCAATTGTAAATGGAGGGAAAGGCAGTTAGTTATTCTATTTAAGTCTTTGATCGCAAGGTGTTCCTACATCAGATGTGAGACAATTCTTGTTTGGGGCTGGAGCGACAAAGTTAAAGCACTCCCAAGTCCCAATAGTGTGGTGCTATTATACAAATTCCAACTGTCAACAGAAGCCCTCTTGATCTAGCTTGCTTACCATGAGAGTGCATCTGACATGGTTTTAATCCCTTTTAGTTCCATCAAAATAAATGGATTTTTTTGGATGGAAAATAATGTGATTCCTTCTCTCTAGCAGAGATCAAATTGTTTATAACAATAAAGTTGATGTAATGTGTTCTAATACAGAGATCAAGTTGATAAATCATGCCATTAATCTTTGTGAAAGAGTTATCAAAAGGAAAATTAAGAGATTTGGCTTTATATTTAGAAGATTAATCAAAGGTACTATTTTTTTATAAGACAACTAAATGGAAGCTTATAGAGAAAAGAAACATTTGCATATGATTTTTTATCAAGTTAGCATATGATAGAGTCCCTAAACAACTATTGTACTTAATTTTGGAGAAGAGAGAAATAATGCACATGCGTTCGATCAATCTTTAAGAAAAGAACTAATGGACGGGGAATTAAGAGATTCAAGAACCATTTCTATAAATCAATTTGGTTTCATGTTTGATAATAACAGACCAGGATCCTTTTACCAGATCGTAGAGTAGAATTAAGAAACAAAGGACTAATCAATTACTCTTCTTCCTTCACACCATGAACAAGAGATTCTGTGCCAACCGGTTATGAGCTGGCTGCTGAGCTAGCTATAGCCTTCTTGGATTCCATGCCAATTAGGTTATTGAAGGCTGAAAAGGGCCATATGCTACTCACTCTAACCTGATGACTCACAGGAAAGACCTATATTATGCTTCATGGGTGTAGCACCTTAAGATGTTGGTCAAGGTTCCTATCCTTCAGTGAAAACCTGTTGTCAGCTGTAAAAATTCTCTAATCTTTATATGCTTCTGTTCTTTGGAAGGGGAAGAGGGAACATGGGAGAGATCATTAACTACAGTATGAACACGATGCCAAGGCAAACCCATGGAAATACGCCTTTATCAAAGAGAAAAGAAAAGTAGACACTATGTCATTTAATTTTATTGCATTGGACTTAGAAAAGACTACACTATGTACCTAACTTTTCAGTATATTTTGTGTGAGAAAAGGTTATTCCGTTCCATTCAAAACAAGGTAGCAATTCCATTCATAAGAACAAAAAGAAGCGGTTCTATTCTTTACCTGAGAAGTACCAATACACAATGAGAGGATTACTCCTACTTTTGGGAGACAAATACATGGATACTTGTTTATCATTCCGGCGATTGATACATCCTTACATTTTTTTTTTTTTTTTGTTTCTCACATCGCATCATATGACACTGTTTCCTTTGTTGCTTAAATAGGAAAACTGAAGAGCTGAAACCAAAGGAGCACAAACCAAAGTCGAGTGAGAACAAGCCCGTGATGACAGAATGATCGCTGATGATCTAAAAGTCCAACTGCATAGCATATGACTACTTCACATGTAATGCTTAACTGAATAACGTTATCATGTATCGGTTTCCTGCTACTACATTTTTAACTTTTCAAGGGACTCATTTTATTTTGATAATTTTGTCAAAATCCTATTTTATGCATCCGTGTTACTGGGATAGCTTTGTTTCTATGATGATTGCCCACTATTCAAGTTGGTTGGATCAAAGTAATTTGTTTTTAAAACTGCTTATTAGTATTTGCACTACCATTATAACCTTCCAATCTGTGCTCAAAAGTAGGCTTTAAGGTGCCCATGGAACCCCAGTAGCGGGGTGGATTACTGCATCCTGTTTTTATCAGTGGAACACACATGCTTTGTGTATGATTATGTTTGCTTTGACTTTAGGTGCAGAATTAACTTCATATTTTGCCCTATGGAATGAAACTTAATGCTCGATTTGGGGTATTCCATATTTATCAACACTAAATCTCATACTCGGCAAGGGAATTTTTGTAAAGTATCAATTCGCTGAATGCCAATGGCATGTTGATAAACTTCTCCCACACCATCATCCTAAGTTTGCTTTGATCAGTGACTTGTACTGAGAGACCATCAGTATACATCAGAGGCTCTTTCAACCATCTTTTTCCTACTCATACATTATATATCATACAGCTGAAGTCAGTTGTTTTGCAGGAGTTGAGCAATTGGCAACTCACGGAGTTTCAGATATGTATCAGATGGTGCAGTTTTCCCCTTTTCTTGCTGAATCTGTAGCTGCAGCTTGCTGATTCTATGAGATTGCTGTAAAACTGAATTGCTGAATCTGCTTTCTAATCTATTGCCAAAGTCTGTGTTAGCTTGCTGAATCGGATCATGATGAGTTTTCAAAAACTTGTAGCTTGTTGACCATGAATTTGCATGGAGGAATCTGCAGCTTGCTGATTTTTCAGACACGCCTCTGATTTGCAGATTGTGTCAGAGCTTTGGATTTTGCCTTGGCAGATGGAACCCCACTGCACAGTGTTTTGGCACGTATTGCCACGGAACTGCTGGTCAACGGTACAGACCTTGTGTCGGAGATCTGCAGGGGTTTTTTATAATCTAATTTCGATTTCGGAAATTAGTACATAGACTATAAATAAATTAAATATTTTTATAATTTAATTTAATAAGAATTTATTTATATTAGTAGGTTAAACAAATAAATAAGCTTGAATAATTTATTAAATAAAATAAATAATTTTGAACATAGGTATTTAATTTGTCAATATTAAATTGTGAATGGTTAGTAAATAATATTTTATTATTATTTTTGATAAATAAATAAATAAAATAAAATTTTAAAAATAAGTAAATAAATAAGTTCACTGATTAAATAAGTTTAAAATTATAAAAATAATATCGCAATGGACTAAGTTTAAATTAAATTTGAATAACTTATTAATTCATATGAAATTTGACTTGGTTTGATATAATTATTTTATTATCTTATTAAATAAGTTTGAGAATATAAAATTTGACTTGCTTCACTGTTTTCGGTCATATTAGTGAATCAGTTAGAAATTTTTTAAATCAAATTTAAGTTGCTTTCGTTTTCGATAGAAGATAATTTTACGGACAATTCTTTGTAAAAAACAAAACAAGTGTGCAATAATAATTAAGGATGGTAATGAATTAGGTTTAAATCAAATTTTATATCTTTAGTCTTCATGTCTATTTATTATATTTATTCTCATCCTAATATGGTATTCAACTTTTATCTTCATATCTATTATAGAATCAAATATTCATTTGCATATACATGAGAAGAGCGAGTAAAAGTTTAGTTAAACTGAATTAATTAATCGAATTTAAAAATTCAATTTTATTATTTCAAATAATTCAGTTTAATTTTAATTTTAAAATTCTTAATTTAGCTAAATCGAATAAACTAAAATTCAACACCACTATAGTGCCTATATATCAAAATTGTACCCATCCTCATAGACAAATGCACACTACGCGATGTGCAACAAAATATCTAGGTGCATATATATTAATTATTTAATCAGATATTTAAGCCAGGTATACATAAAATTCTTGATATCCTATTCGCAAGCTTTTCGAATTCGACCGAAAAATATTCGATTCATATTTAAAATTATCGAATTCAAGTCGAACTCGAACATATTCAATAATTTTTTTTAGTCGAACTCAAACCGAATTCTAATATTTTGTTTGATTGTTCATAAGCAGCTCGCGAGCTGAACTTGAATCAAATTTTAATTATTGTTATATAATTTTAACTTAAATATATTCAAATTAATATTTGAATAATTCAAATTTAAGTCCTTTCGAATTATAGTTCAAATATGCTCGAATCAAAGTTCGAACAATTCAAATCGAACTGGACTTTGAATTTTATTTCAAATCGAATTAGAGCCAAAATTATTTGTATTTTCAATCTTCAAATATCACATATTTTTCGAGCTCAAACACAGATATCAATATTTTCATATTATTCAACTTGATACGATTCGTTTGTACTCCTAGTGCTTATATATGTATGTGTATGACTGTGCGAAGGATATTAGCAACATTTTTGATTTTTTTAAATTTGAAATAAAAAATTAACATTTCCTCAAATATAAATCATAAATACATGATTATACCCCTATAACGTATAAAATTTGTTTCATTTTTTAATTTTTTTTAACTAAATACTATAACCCAATTAGGACGCCTAAACTTTAGAGATAAATCTTTTTTTTTTTAAGAAAAAAAAAACTCTTTACCCAAGCTTCTCAATTGAATTACAGTGTTGAAGCTAA
>JBBPFP010000113.1:1528357-1538653 GCA_037974795.1 Kaempferia galanga | reverse complement strand
GTGGATTGGAATTGAAATAGTATTTGGTGTTGAAATCGCATCATTTTTGTGTAAAAACGACATTAAATATGGCGTTTGTGGTTGGAAATAGTCTAAAAAACTAGGATGATGGACCACATACTATAACTACTTCTCGATTTACTCAGATAATCAATAAAAAATTTTTTATAAGATCAAATTGATCACTCCAAGAATTAATCATTTGGATTTAAAAGGAAATAACCAAGATACTCTAACCAGTAAATTTTATAAGAAACTAATTGAAAAATAAATAGATTATATTATATATAAAATAATATTTAGTGTTTCCATTTTTATTTGAAGGCGTCTTATTTATTATTGTAAAAATTGTTTATCCGATTTAAATAACCAAAGTTTTCGTTATGAACTCCTAAAAATGATATTTTAATATGACTTCTATAAAAGTATATCAAAAGGAAGGAAAATTAGAACTTGTTACAAAATGTCTTGAATAAAAAGAACAAAAATATTGTTGAACATTTATATTTTATCAAAATTTTATGAGTTTATATCAATTTAAATTATAATATTATAATAAATGATCTTATATAATTTTATGGAATATGAAATTTGTCAATATAATTAAACTTATCAAAAAAAAACCTAACAACATATTAATGAGTGCATGAGATTGTCAACTAATTGGATGCTCAAAGTGAGGGAGAAGGTGAGATGAGTACTAATGAGAGGAAAGCAAACTTTACATCTAATTTGGATGCATAAACTAAATGGTTGAGTAGATTAAATAAGTAAAGATGTCCCACACAATGACAATTTGGATGCATGGAGCATAGCATTAGCAAGCGTTGGCATGTTCAAATGAACAAGATGATAATAATAGTTAGGCCAATGCTAAGTGGTCGATTGGCCCGTAAATTAGGAAGAACCGAGTTATTCTATATAATGAGTTAGGTTAGTGATCAAGTGGAAGAGGATCGATTTAAGTGAGCAATATATTGGGTAATAGAGCAAGCAAACTAAGAAAATCAAATGGATCGAGACTACTCGAGAGGGAGGGATGACATGATCATATTGGTGAGACGAAAACTTCAACCACTTGTTATATAAATCTATGTCCCAACAACCAACATTATTACATATATAACAACGACATAACAACCATGTCAGATTAATTTAAGATAAAGATGTTATTCGATTATTAGCGAAAGATGATGCATGAGTAAGAGTTTGATGATATGATTTGATAACATGATAAAAGAGTAAACAAGTACTTATAGTGCAATTTTCTAATTACAATTCTCTAGTGTAATCTTTTCCCATACCCCAAATAATTAACTATATATAAGAACTAAAATAGGATATATAATTTATAGAAAGGAACTTGTTAATATAATTCAAATAATGACCTACTTAGATTTTTTGTTTACTGAATCACCAACTCAACTACTCATATAATTCAAATAATAATTAATAACATATTAAATTTGACATTTTAAAAAGTAAAGTATATGGATTTTGTAATAATTTATAATAATCGTAGATAGTAATTTTCATAATATTTTTATGGATTTAGATTTTATGAATTTATAGGAGATGTATTTCATAAAAATAATGAAATTCAGATTTAGAATCTTATAAAAAAACTTATCATGGAAAATAGAATTTTGCAAAGTTCAGATTTGAAAGCAGTTTATAATAACAATCATAAACGCCAATATAGTTCTCATAATTTTTTTATAAATTCAGATTTATAATTTATGTTTCATAATATTAATTATAAAAATAGATTCAATTGTTGGTGTACATTATATTCTCATTTAATTGTTTATAATAATAATAATTTGCCTGTAAAATTTACAGGGGGAGTAGGTTAATTAAGAGGCGAAGGGGGCGCGCCGGGGGATGCCTTTTCGCCTCCTCGAAAATGCCGGCGGCGGCGGCGGCGGAAGGGAAACAGGGCTACGGTCTTCGTGCCCTGTTTCCTCTTGCGATCCGCTGCCCCGTCTCCCTCTCCGCCTGGGTTTATTCTCTTCGGCCGCTTCAGCATTCGACGATGACTCCTCGCGGCGGCCTTCGGCCTGCTCGTCGTCGTCGGGGGTGAGCACGAAGGTCGCGTCGCCGTTTCTCTTTATCCCCGCCAACTACATTTTATTATTTCCCGATGGCCGGGCCGTCGATTAATTTTGAATCGCTTGGATCGCGAGCGCGAATCAATCGCGATGCAATGAGATCGAAGAGGGGAATAGTGCGGGCGGCAGTTGCAGTAGTACTAACCTTGCAGCCGAGGGAGCAGAAGCGGAAGGGATCGAGGAGGGCGCGGGAGCAGATCTCGCATATGTAGGGGGTGGAGGAGGAGGAAGACGAGGCGCCGCCGACACTGCCCCGCCCGCCGCCGCGCGGCTGCGGACGCTCGTTGAGGAAGAGCACTTGCGCACTGTTGATGACGTAGGTCTGGACGCCGCGGATGTCCAATACGTTTCGGATCTCCGCCACCCGCACCACGTCGTGGTACGACGACCGCCGTATCTGCCGCCGTCAACAGAAAACCCACCATCGGCACCGACATTGCACAAAAGGAAAAAAGGGAAAATAAAACCCAAGGCAGGGGAGGGAATCCGCCGACCTGGATGACGCTGTGGCCGGAGTGAAGATCGTTGCGGCAATATAAACAGAAGGAGGAAGAGGATTCGCCGCAATCGAGGCAGAACATGTTTCGTTCGCTGCGGGGGGCGTCGGGGTGGGCAGGGCAAGCAGCGAAGAAGGGGGTGGAGAGCAGGGCCTCCAACCACGGCGGCACCAGCGACGCCGCCACCCTCCTCATCATCATCGACGCCCCTCCAACCCGACACGGATGCCCCGGACCAGTGCCGTTTCGGCGAGACGGCGGCGGAGCTCCACCGGCAAGAAAAGGGGGAACGAAACGATACTTTCAAACTCCGCAACGCAAACAACCAACGACGAACCATAACGGCGAAGGAACAATTTTAACGCAATTTTCTTAATAATTTTAATATAGGAAACAGGAACCACTCCAACATCATCCCGACGCGTGTGCACAACTAACAAAAGTCGCATTGGAGAGGATCCGAGATGGGCCACACGTGGCGTGACGTATGACCACCGGCGCTCGCACAGCCGCGAATTAACCTGTTTATTAATAAAAACTGTACCTCTAAATTGTATTTATTCAAATGAAAAAAAAACACACACACACACAGATAAAATATTAATCACTTTTATTCTTCAAATAAAAAAAAATTACACAATGAAATTAACAATGTTTTAGTCTAAACGTCCAAAAAAATGGCAACAATATATTAATAGAAAACAGAACTCGATGCGGGAAAAATGCCAACGAAGAAGAACAGTAAAATGAGCCTCTATCACACCTAACTAAAATCATATCCTAATTGCATGCGTAATCATGTGCTTATTGAAAGTGATAAATCAAACCAAATTTTCAATGTCTGCGTATGGAAGGAAGATGACAAAGGTTAGTTGCTAAGCCCAATTTCTTATATCTTGGAACTTTAGTTTAAAATAAAGATCCCACTGAACAGGGGACAGAGCGGCATGGAGAGAAAATAAGGTGAACTCAACAGGGGACAGAGCAGCATGAAACTGCCGCACCCAGCTATTTTTTGTATTTTGGAAGGACTCCCAAGTCTGTGCCAGAGTCTTAAATTGACTGATGAAATAGCACCCCAATCTGATTTCTGTTAACGCCATCTGAAATAGTGAGTATCACTATTTCTAAGTGTTGCCTATAACCTTGGAGAAGCACCAATTTGCACTAAGTTGAAGCAAAAGGTGAAGTTGCAGTATCACTTGAGTCACTCTGAGTGATCATCCCTGTCCCAGTATCTAAAACAGACTCAGGATCTTGGACATTTCTCGCAAGTGGAGAAAAGAAAAACACAAAAAAAGAGCATCAACATCCGGCACAGGTAAGGAAACATGAAGCATACATGTGAACAAGTCAAAACTAGTTTGATTGTTGTATCTTTACGAGAATCATTTTAGATCTTGCATACATACTCCTACTGGCTAAAGCCTCCATCTTAGAATTAGGTCTTCGGCAGACACGGCCCTGGAGCGAGCATCCTGTGGTGATCAAGTGGTGTGTGTGTATGTACATATCAATTGATTCATTATCAGGTTAGTGCCAACCCATCAACATTTTAGTGACTCCCTTGACAATTTTGTCCCGCGATGCACAAAGCTCATGATCATCCCCAAGGTGAACTCTGTAAACTTCCCACTCCCGATCACCAACGACATGCCTGCCGATCTCTGCCTGAAATACCAAAAAAAAAGGCAATTGATGAGATCATGAAGTTAGGAGACTCCGTAAGATGAATATAAATGTGTCCCTTTCCTAGTAGCTCGAAGGTTTAGACGAGCTGTTAGTCAACACTTCTAACAAATTAGCTAAGGAATTGGCATAAGAACTTTGAGTCCAGCATTTGGAAGTTTAAAGTCATACCAAAAAAATTCTTATCTCCAGCATTTTGAGCGCATGTGTGATATCATAGAAAACAAGTGGACGACCCTTGCCACATAGTTCGATCGGATTTGCCACTAAAAGTTCTACATCAGGTCCTCGATTAACCAAAGTTATGTGCAGAGGACTGGATAGTTCCATTCTCAGGCGAGAACACAAGGCATCCTGTTTGTTTTGATCAACAATCTTCTTACCATCATTTTGAACCACAAACAAATCTATATTGCAGTTTCCATTTTCAGCTGCATTGAACCGTCCATAGGAGATCTGGTAAGAAAATTCCACAATAAGAGACTTAGGAAAATGAAGAAAAGCAAATTTTCACCATCAAAATTTTTATTGTTTCTCTCGTTTAAATCCATGGCATACTTGATCACAAGTAGAACTATATGAATCAATTTTAAGAATTAAAAAAAAAAAAAACAGCTTCACGAATATCCTAACAACAAACAAAGAGTGATTGGTTGAAAAGTACATTTAGTCTATAACCAACATGACAAAAAACTATGGACATAGATAATTTCCATAACCACAGCTTTCGTCTGCTAGAACCTTCAAGAGTACTGCTATTCCTTTTAGGATTCTTACCTGCATATTGTAATCTTTGAGAGTTCTCATGATGTCATAGAGGAGGCCCTTATGGTCATGGCATTGAATTTGAACAAGTGAATGAGCCTGGCTGAGAGAGTTGTCCACCGAAACTGAGAGAGGGGAGGATCTAGCAACCGGATTATAAGCTTCATCTTGGGTTTCTTGAGTAAGCATATCCTCGGTCATAGAAGGAGGAAGAGAGGCTGATGCTTGCAAGTATGCAGCAATTTCTTCACTTGCCATATCAATATCGCAAGTGCACATCGAATCGCCTAAAACAGCTCTCAGCTGAGTGCATGTTTCTTCCTGCCTTATTTTTGTGTGGAGAAGTTCCCTGAAATGATGCAAAGCTTTTCAATAGGTTAGGATGACTATATATGTACAATTTTGCAACTTAAATAGCTAGAACTAATATCAGTAGCTAATGAGGTCACAGAATGATAGCTAGATATTGAAAAGAAAAGGAACCTGGTATCTGTGATTAAGAACATGTCGAAGACTCTTCCATCTGGTGTTGTCGAAACTTTCACCCTCCAAATTGTAAGCTCAAGCTCACATAGTACCTCTGTCACATCTGCAATTTTACAACCAAACTTGGGGAAAAAAAAGTATATAGACAAAAAATTTAAAACAAAATCTGATCTAAAAGTGCCTGAAAAATTGATCAGAGTAACAGGAATGAGATCTAAAGAAACTTCATAGATCTTAAGGCTGAGTAGAAGCAAAGTTTACCATGCAACAGGCCCATCCTATCATAGCAGGAGAACTTGAGCAAAAAGACTTGCGGTCTCTGGTCGGTGCCCATCTCCTGATGTCTGCTGAAGTTGCAGATCTCGATCCCCAACAGCGAGGAAGCATGCGGACATGCTTCCACGAGCCTCTTCTTCAATAAATCCCACCTTGTCGCCTTCCTTCCTCTCTCCACAACCCAGAACAGCACGTAGCACCATCTCCCATCCGTGCTGAAATCTAAACTATTCGCGGTTCAGTTTCTTCCCGGAAACCAAAGAGAACCATTTCCAACACTTATTTTTGAAAACAAATCATCGTTCGTGATAAAAAAAAAAAAGGCATCTTTAACTTAGAAAGGGGAAGGATATTCCGCCTCCGAGACTACAGAAAAAGGGAAGGGCGAAAAGAGGAAGATAGGGATTTCACCTCCTCGCACAATGCTCAGCCCGAAGAGGAGAATCACGCGGCAGAGGTCGCATCCGAGTCCGGTCTTGTCAGGGCAACTGACGGTGATCAAGCTCGGGTCTTCCGGCCTCTCCGGCGGCCGAATGATCACCACTTCGTCACTCGGAATCCCCATCCTTCACTCCGTCGCTCCGACGCCGCTAGCCTCCGGCTTCGTTTCCTGCTGGTACGCTTGTCGCAGGTTGTCTCTGCTGGGGAGAGCACCGAGTAGCGCAAAGCTCGAGCAGGAGCAGCGAGGGACGGGCGTTGACCCTTGTCGTCGGATTCCCTAGGACCCCGGAATGTCCGAGCATAGGGTCGAATTAGCATATATGGTATGGTTAATCAACTTCAATCGAATATATACATATATAATAGTTTATATTTTGATAATTACCAAAATCCACCCTTAGTTATTCACATTCGTGAAAACATATCTCTTTTTTCCTTTTTAAAATAAAAACGTCCTTGCATATTTACACGTCGCCCCTTATTTTTAGAATTATCCGAGAAACACTTGGACATTTTCAACCTGACTATTTTTTATTTTATAATAGAGACTCTATTAAATTGAGGTTTAAATTTATTATTTTTTGTTACTGTTTCTGAATCAAACAAAGTAACTAACTTAACTAATATTTTATTATTATTTTTTATAATCAAGTGTCTAATCCTTCTGTCTTACTAATAAAGAGGTGGACTTCACAGACCAACCATCAAAACATGTTCCAGATTTTTTTCATTTCATTTCAGAAAAATACTCTGTACTAATTTGAATAAGGAGGGTAGAAACTTAACTAATATTTTAAGTAATAAGGTGGGTCAGCTCAGTGACAAATTAATTAGTATGGTTCTGAAAAGGAATCATGCAAACGGAATCAATATTTAATTAATATGGACAAAATTTGTACTTATCCAATATTTGCTTCGGGTAAATTAAACATTAAAATGGAGAGAATTTATTTCTCATATTCTTAATGCAAACAAACTCAAAACGAAGAAATTTTTTTTACTTCCTATTGTTATTTGATTACTATATAAAAGATTAAGAGATATAGAAGGAATCAATTTATTGGTGTTTGATAGGCTCCCCGATCGCATGTCAGCATGGTTATTTATTTTGATATGTCCATATCATATGGTGTCAAACGGTGGGGTAGCATGTGCTCTACTATGAGACTATTAGGCTACCTGAAAGGCAAAAACAGATAAAATATTACAAGGCAAAGGCAATGTTAATAAAATACTTGAAGCTCTAGATTCTAGTTGGACAAGTCTGTCCCTGGGCTATGTTAGTCCTTGGTGGCCGGTTAGATGGTTTTTAATATCCTACTATTAAAAAAAATAATCTTGAATTAACTGTACTAGGGATATAATGTTAGATTAACATAACAACAATAAAGAAATATAAATAGAAAAAAGAGGCTAAGATTTACTTAGTTACAACCTACGGGGTTGTTATCCAAGATAATAGAAGTTCACTAAAAGGATTTCCTTCTTTGTAGACAGAGAAGTCTCTTACACATCTGAAGGCGCTTACAGGAAGGCCTGAAGCATCTCTAGGTAGATAAAGTTTTATCATAAGAGATAAAATTTTCTCTTCTCGTAACAACCACTGATCCGGTTTTGAAGGCGCCTTCAGCTGCTTGAAGGTGGCTTCCCGCAATTGCGAGGGCACATTCTAAACATCCGAAGCTGCCTTCCATGCAGGAGGCGTGAGCGCACCTCTGTTTGCCTCCACGACACTTGGAGGTGCCTTCTCCATCATGGCAGCTCCTTTTGCATGCTCCTTCTCCACGTGGGTGATGTTCCGGTTGTCTGGAATTGAGTTCACCTGAATCCAACTCCAATCTACTCCTTGAGTAAACTTCCATTCTGACTTCTCATCCCTAGGACCACCGCGCGTATCCTTCTCGTCTGTCGATATACTCTTCCACACCTTCTCGTTCCTCAAATACACCGAGCCCGTCAACTTGCTTTCTGTGTTATCCTTCTCATTCGTCGTATCTTCCACTCAACTTCTTGTGTTACTAAGTTCTTGCACACTTAGACACAAAGTTAGAAAATACAGAACATGACCTAATTTGGTTGACTACATTAAAATCAACTTGAGGCAGTAACAGGCTATGATGCAATGGTAAGGGTGCCCAGTTGTCTCTCAGACACCTACGGTTCGATTCCCAACTACGGCACATTTGTAGAGATTTTTCCTCCAAATGAGACTCATAACTAAGGATGTTAGGTTTCTCTGTCATAAATGTTTCTTGATTTATCCTGATAACCGGTAAAAAATTTCTATAGGATGTCACTTCGGACTCGACATTACCAACCTAATTAATCAATCAATTGGCGAAGTCAAAATAACAATAGTTAGTGTAACCCCAACGATAATTAATGCGGTCAAGTTGGTAGATCGAGAGCGACTAGGGTCGGAAATGAGGTTTGCTAGCTATTAGGATCTCACGATCACACTAAACACCTAACACTTCACCTTCATATACCAAGAAGCTTCACGCATGCGTTGATTACTTTATTTATTGTTTTCAAGCATGCAAGTGACGATCAAGGTTTCGTTGGATTAGCACCATTAAAAAATTTGGTTTGAAAAAACAAAGGCAGGATAGTTAAGAATGGAATTGCGTGCAATGCAAGTATAACTCGTGTGGCTCTCAGTAACCAAGGATGATAATTTTCTTAAAAAATTTAATATCCGAACCGAATATGAGGATATAAAGAAAATATTAAATTTAATTAAATTGTGGAGAAATTTCTTTTTTATTATTACTTTCGCTCAATCTTAGTTTTTTAAAGAATTTTTGATAAATATGTATAAGTTTAAAATAATTTATTTTTAAAAAAATGATAAATAATAAATAGAATTTAAATATCTAATCCCTATGAATAGGAGATAAAGAAATCATTATCTTAATGATCTTTTTACGAGATTATTTAAAAAGGTATTTATCTTAGCATAATAGCCTTTTATAAAGGAGATGTCAAGAATCTAGTAAAATTTTTTTTTTTTTCATAACTTCTGTCAATCCGTCCTTATGCCAATACAAAGTAAATAAATCATGAATAATTATTAGTTATTGGTGCATAGATATAAAAGAAGATATACTCAAAGTACATCAAATCTCAATCCTTGGGACCTAATGGGACTCTCTCTCTCTCCATGCAGGTAGAATTAAAGGTTATTTTGATGGATCATTGTAGCGGAAGGTGCATTTGTGGTCCCTTTTATCCCAGAGAAAGTTTTAATATTACTGGGAAGGTGTATTTGTGGTCCCTTTTATCCCAGAGAAAGTTTTAATATTACTGGTATGCAAGTTGATAAAATTATGTAAGTGACCTCTACGCAATCCAAAGTTCAATCTAGCATTCCTTTTCTTTTGGTGATGCATCGTGAGGATATGAGTTGAGTGTTTTGTATGGCACAAGAAGAGTCATTTCTTCGTCTTGATCTTGATCAGCAGTTCTTATGTGTTCATTTTGTCCGATAACAGTTTGTTCTGTGTTACTAGTGTAGCAAGTCTTTAATTTTTAGCACACTAGTAAGAGCATACTGTCGTAGTATGAAGCATCATCATCGTAGAGTATTCTCATGTATCATTTATGATTTATTGAATTGTTAAGCGTGAACAAATATTTGTCCAAATATACACTTCAACATCGACAGTGATTGATTCTTGACTAGCTAAAAGTCGTTGTTCAAGTGATTTTATTAAATAAAATCGATGGCCTTCGAAAAATAGAGTTTTCTTCGAGTGGAATACAAACAATATCGTCTAAGTTAGACAAACCAATGATAAATTGGTGGGGGTGTCAGTGCAAAATGGCCCACCAAAATTTTTTAAATTCTAAGCAAAATGGGAACTAGTTTTTTTCTAACCGCTAGGCAGTAGTGCTCCTGCCTAAAATAAGGTGGATGACGTTGGCTTACACATGGTACTAAGGTAAATTGTAGGTTGATCGAGAGTAAATCGTTAGAACACATGGTACCTCGTCCTTCCTGTTTCTACACGCACTCGTATAGACTCATA
>JBBPFP010000113.1:1469182-1481953 GCA_037974795.1 Kaempferia galanga | reverse complement strand
CATTACCATATTTACAATGAGAATCATAGGAAATCATGGGATACGAATAGCTTTCCTTACACAAAGCCAGGCGATCTTCATCTTCTGCTCTAAAGTGGCGTATTCTCGATCACAACCAAAGCCTTTAATTTGCAATGAGAGTGACATTCAATTCTTTGCTCTCTTTCAGCATTTTTTTAATATATTTAAAAAAACAAATTTACTGTAAAAAAAACATGTAAGAATTACTTACAAAGAGGAAATAACTCATATATTCCTCGGCTCTTTGGTATCTTTGGACCTGATTTATTAAATCTTAACTATTCGACTGTCATTATTAAGGTTCATGAGCTTGCATACAAATTTACACGAACAGTCTTCACACCCATTTATATATTAAGGTTTAAATAAATATGGATACCCTTATAATTAAAGATGATTCATTATTGTCCTCATGGTTTTGAATTAATTTTCAATGAGTATAAAATATTTTATTAGATGTTTAATTTTTACCTTATAAAGGTCATTATGTTGAGATAAAATATCTAGACAGGGCTGATAATAATGAGCCAAGCGATATCATCCGTCGCTCCCATAAAGACGATGCATTATTTTAATAATTAATAAAAAATGAGATGTACTATGGATTAGTGACGGTTCAAATTAAAGTGGCCTTCAGATTTTTTTTCATGAAAAACCTGAACGCTATCGGATCCATCACGGGCGATCCTCCTCGTTGTGAACGGGGACGCGTAGGTCGTAGCTTCTACAAAAACCTCGTAACGACACGTATCCCACTCACGCTCCTCCGCTGGCGACGTCATCCGGACAGCGAAATTGTGCGGCCAATGTGGCTCGACCATTTAAATCGAACGGTTGAGATCGACGAGAATCGTCTCCACTAGGGTTTGTGAAATCGACCTATTTAAACAGATCCGAAAAGCCGCCAAAGGGCGCACCGCTGTGCAGTTTCTAGCGGCCACCGTTCCATCACCTATCGGTTTCGTCCAAAAATAGGAGGAAAAAAAAAATTATCGTCTGATCTCCGATCCATCAATCGGAATCCTCTCATTTACAGTCTCCGTCTTTCGTTCGATCGTTAAGAGTTCGTGTAGGAACCGTGGAGGAGCAGCATTTGTGCTTGTCTAGGTTGGAGGGCGAGATGGCGCAGGTACAGATTCAGCCCCACGCCGTGGTTTCCAGCCCGTTGGTGGCAGTCGTGTCAGGCGGCACCGCGTTCCAGATCGCCTCGACGTCGTTGTACGTCGGCGACCTCGATTTGGGCGTCACGGACGCGCATCTGTACGAAGTTTTTAGCCAGATCGGGCAGGTTGTGTCTGTCCGCGTGTGTCGCGATATCAACACTCGACGCTCACTTGGTTACGCCTACGTGAACTTCAACGATCCCGCGGATGGTATTTTGCTCACTGACTTCGTTTCCGTCGTGTTGTTAATTCTTTCTCCATTCTTCGTCTTAGGTCGTTGCGTTTGCGTTGACATGTTACATTTGTTTATCCTTCATTAGGAGTAAATTGCAAATGCTTAAGTTGGTTCATTATGGTTTCCAATCCGAAGTTTTATAACCCATTCACGATGTTTGCTATTGTCAATGTTTTCCAATCCTTTGTTGGACCAATGTTGATTATCCTAGACCTGGATAGCTGTGCGCAATACGATTGATTAGATAGGCGGCTCGTGTTACTCGGTTAGCGAACACAATTGGATCTCTAGCAACTTCTGCTTTTTATCCGTATGGGTATTTGGTTTTGTGATGAAAAAATTAATGTCATATTTTTATATGAAGACGTATATAATTAGTGGGCTGCTTGGTGGTAGAGCTTCACTCGGATCAGTAAACATTTTTTTTACATTCTCTAGTGTAGTGTATGTCTGTAATCATCCAAGCTACCAATAAATGAATTATACCATTTAACCCTTTAGTTGAAATACAACAAATTTATTTTTAACAATGGAAGATTGAATACTCTTTTTCAAAATAAATAGTCAAATACAACCTACTCTTTTCAAAGAGCAATTTAAATAGATATTTTTTTTTCCATTTGTATTTCCTTTAGGCTTTTTGGAGACTTATCACAATGAACTGCGCAGTACTCGTAGTGTTCTATACATACATCAAATATATTATATGGGGACTTATTTTTCTTCATTGTAAAAAATTAATATTTCTCATTAACTCTTCTGTTCCTTTTTATTACCTCTATCAGAAAATCAGACTACTGGATATCGATGTCTGATGTATGCTGTTGAAAAATTGGAATATGCATCTACAAACTCATGTCCATATGCATGCATCCTATTAAGGTTTAACATATCAAAATTCACACCCAATCATGCTTGTTCCTTCATTGCAACTTGATCCTATTTTCATTATGGTCTTTCTTGTACCACATATCATTTGGTTCACTTGAAGTGTGAAAAGGCTATGTGTGAATTGTCCTTCACATTTTTGTGTTTCCATTGGCAGCGGCAAAGGCAATTGAAGTTCTTAACTTTACACTTCTTAATGGAAAGACTATTCGTATAATGTATTCAAATCGTGACCCTAGTGTGCGCAAAAGTGGATCTGCAAACATTTTTATCAAGGTATGATGATATAATAAAGAATAATCAGGAATCTGGGCACTAAGTGTCAATGTCGAACCTTCATTGTATATGGTCATTAACTTCGTTCTTTTCTGGCAGAATCTGGACAAGTCTATAGACAACAAAGCACTACAAGATACATTTTCAGTCTTTGGTAACATTCTGTCATGCAAGATTGCTACAGATCCATCTGGTCATTCAAGAGGGTATGGATTTGTCCAATTTGAACAAGAGGAAGCAGCACAAAATGCAATCCAGAAGCTAAATGGCATGCTCATGAATGATAAGAAAGTATTCGTTGGGCCATTTGTTCGTAAACAGGAGAGGGAGGGGGCTGCTAACAATGCTAAATTTAATAATGTATTTGTAAAAAATCTCTCAGAATCTGTCACAGAGGATACTCTACTGGAAGTTTTTGGTGAATTTGGAAAGATCACCAGTTGTGTTGTGATGAAGGAGGGAGATGGAAAATCCAAATGCTTCGGCTTTGTCAATTTTGAGAATCCTGAAGCTGCTGCCAAGGCTGTTCAGGAACTTGATGGTAAGAAATTTGATGATAAGGAATGGTATGTTGGTAAAGCCCAAAAGAAGTCTGAAAGAGAGCAAGAACTTAAAGAGAAATTTGCAAAAAGTAAGCAGGAGTCTACTGAAAAATTCCAAGGAGTTAACTTATACTTAAAGAATTTGGATGATAGCATTGGGGATGATAGTTTAAGAGAACTGTTTGCTGGATTTGGGACAATCACCTCTTGCAAGGTCCTTTTCTGTTAACCTTTAGTCGTTTGCCTATTCCACTATATTTTGTTGTTTGGCTAATGTATTTTGGTGAATTTACAGGTCATGCGTGACAATAATGGTAAGAGCAAGGGATCTGGATTTGTTGCATTCCAGTCTCCTGAAGATGCATCTCGGGCTGTATGTCAATTCTGTTGTTACTTTGTTTTTTAGTTGTCTTATTGTTTGTTGATTTCTTGAGTGAATCTATAATAGCTATTGGAGATGAATGGAAAAATGGTCGGCAGTAAACCACTTTATGTTGCAGTTGCACAACGCAAGGAAGACAGAAGAGCAATATTGCAGGTAATTTCTCAAATGTTACTATTTGATCAACTTTTTTTTTTGTTTGAGCATATTAGCAATTAAGTAGCTGCCAGTAACCTTGTTTTCCAATCTAGTTTTTTAGGGGCAGATTTTGAAAGCCTATAAATTCACACAAACAGTGTCATTTAATCCTTCATGGTAGTAAAGAACTATTTTGTTAGTGATACATAAAATATTAGATGTAACCTAATCAAAGGCATACCTACTCTTATACCTAAATTTTATAGTTATGTCTAAAAGCTATGGATACATTTGTTGTAATGCTATACAACATTTCATTCCAAACAACTTGGTATTAGACTGGGCTCTCCAAGTTTCTGGGTTTCCTTCTTCAATCCTCAAGTCGGAATCTGCAAGGTCAATAAGATGACACAGACTCCCTTTTCTTGATCATCAATGCAATCTGAATTTTGGTTTCTCTTGTGCAGTTCTCCTATAGCTACTGTCATCTTGTTGCTCTATCCCCTCAGTGCCTTATGACCACTGTCATTTTGTTCGTCTATCCCCTCAGTGCCCTATGGCTATTGTCATCTTGTTCCTCTATCCCCTCAGTGCCCTAGTGGTTCCACCATACCCTGTCATGCTATTTTGTTTTCATCAGTGTAGGCAAAGAGATGAGGCCCTTTCCTTTTCAGACCACTTAGTCCTTATCAAAATAGCCCCTCATCATTGTAAACCCATAATTTAATTTTTGAGAAATGCCTCAAATTTGCCCCTGATGTTGGGAGATATCCAAATTAGGTCCCTCTTCCAAAAGGTCAAATGCCCTACCAATTTTTATGGACCAAAATAACCTTTATTGTTTCACCATTCGATTTTGACTTTGTATTAAGTTGTATGGTGAAATAGCTGTGTGGGTAAGACATATTTAAATTTTAAATAGGACCCAAATCTCCATTTAGTTTTATTGGTAAATCTATTTTCTAAATTTTTTAAAAAGGAATGGTTAATGCAAGCAAGTTGCTTTTGAAATAACTTGGTGGTCAAAATAAAACTAATGAATTCAATTATTTTTCCCTTTCTACAACTAAGGAGCAGAGCAAGTAAATTTACATAAGCAGCATTTTTTTTTTCTTTCGATTTTTTCTAAAGTTGAATTATTTGAAAATCAGAACAATTTGATAAATAGGTATTTTGATCCATTAATAATGACAAGCTTAATTTGGACATTTTGGAACAAAGTGGCCCAATTTGCACATCCTCTGATGTTGAGTACTATTTGAGTAATTGCAACTTTCTTTTTCTTTTTACCCTGATCCTCCCAGTATCTCTTGCTGGAAAAACCTGATTTGCTATCGTCTCTTCATTACACGATCATTAATGCCAGATCCAAATACAAGTGTACCCCTTTCTATGCAACCATAACCCCTTTCTCGGCCTTAACCCTTCTATGTTCTATCTCATGCTCATCTGCTGCAAGTTATGCTAATTTACATACATTTGTCTATGCAGTGAAACTTGTGAATGGTTGCTTTCTACTTCCCCTTCCTATTTCAATTGAGCGAATCAACAATAGTTGTTCTGTATTTTATGTGTTAAGCTTAGGAATCTCAGCCACTAAATTAAACCCCCAAAATACACAAAAAGCAAAAAGTGAGATTTGTATTCAAATTTTAAGTGTTTTCTTTCTTTATCTTATGCATTGCCAATATTCAAATTCCACTTATCACTTTTTAATTTTTACTCATTTGTGTACTTGATTTAAGATGAGATTGATTATAATATGTCGTTTCTAACATATACACCCCTTCTCTTAGTAAAATGACCGGCGATTCAGTCTTCTGTTAGCATTTTGTTGTTTCTTAACTCTAGCAATATTTTATTCCTCTCAACTGTTAGAATTCCTCGAGTTGAGAATAGATTTTTACTGTAGCAAGGTGTTGTAAAAATGAAACTTTCAGTATTATTCTTGTTTCTAAAATTTTTCTTTGCCTATTGTCTCTCTATGTACTCATAGATTAACTATATCTTTGCTGATCAAGGATTATTGTTGATTACAGGCTCAGTTTTCGCAAATACGTCCAGTGGCTATGCAAGCTTCAATTGCACCTCGTGTTCCATTATATCCTCCTGGTGCTCCTGGGTTAGGGCAGCCACTTTTCTATGGTCAACCACCACCTGGACTAGTTCCTCAGGTAAGGAGATATATAATTGTTATTTCTATCACTGTAAATCATATGTTAGATTTATTTTGTTACAAATAGTTTTTAACTACTGACTTTATAATTATATGATTTGATGATGAAAATTCTAATTTGAAATTTTGAAGATTTTTTATTTGCCTAATGTGATTAAGAATTTGGATGACATTCCTGCAGGGATTATTATTCTAAACATATTCTTTCGTTCACTTTTCTAAATCTTGGAACGGGGGACATAATAAAACTTCTTTACTTTTTTGGTCATTGTATGTATAACTTAGTCTACTAAGACATTTCTGCCTTTTGTAAATTTTTTGCCATCTTAGTCTAACTTTCCATCAAAAGATTAGATGGTTTCATTTAGCAATTAGCATATGTTTATTTGGATTCGGGATTGAAAGGACATGAAAGAAAGAGGGTTCTCTCTTAAATATTTCTGCCAGAATGAACTTTCTCCTTTTTTTCCTCATTCTGGCCTTCCGACCTTTTTCTGCCTTGGTCGGTGCTTATTTATGCTGCTTGCTTTAGGGCTAGTGGAGCCATTAGTAGGATTGCATATTTAGGCATAGCGGAGTGGTTTGGGTTTCTAGGTTGTGGTGGAGAGTACTGCAATTTCTTCGTTTTTGTGTAATGCATAGTTCCATCTAATGCCATATTCTAAGTGTGTGTGTGTTTTTTTTTATCAATGGGGACCAGTGGGAAACTTCCTTAGGGTTAGACCAGTTGCCTCTGGGATTAAAAAATATAACTTCTTTCTCATTTCTCATGCTGATTTATGGTTGATTAATTATATCAACTGTTTGATCATAGTCGGTTATTAATAGTAACATTCATTAGTAGTGTCAAATAATTCTAGCATTTTAAAAATTTTACTTTTCTCAAGGAGCAGACAAGTTCTTGTATTGATGTTCAGAGAGTGTCAAGCGCTTTATATTCTGTCCATTCTACTTCTCTGTTAATTTTGTTGGGATCTGAAACACTGTATTACAATCATTATTGGTTCTTTATAAGAACATATGGGCTTTTGGAGTTTGTGTTTTATATTACATTATTGATCAACGAGTATTAAGCAATTAAAATGAGTATAAAAAGTCCTTGTAGTACACATGAGGTGCAGTCAAGAAATCCTATGGCAATTGAGTATAATTCCAATATGTGATAAACATGTGAGAAATTGGATTATAATATTAACATATTTAAAGACGAGTACTAAACTCTAACTTAGACAAATTCAATCAAAAAAGACAGATATGAGAGGTGGAGATAACAAAGTATTTTTACTAATTGATTTAGAGATTTAAATAACACTGGTGCTATATTTTTGTATATAGTTCAGTGAAGGGGGTAATATCCATTTATCAAATCGGTTGAATTTTACATGAATTGATGACAGTGAGATACTACTTTGTGCCTTCATCTGATATAATTTCCTCGCGACTCCACAGTTTCTAATTCTGTAGGAAATTTGCAACAAGTCTTGTTTTGTTTTTACTTGCTTAGATCTTCATCCTTGTTACTAGAGATTTCTTTGTTCTAGGTAATGACAAAATTACAAACATGATTATTTTGTATGATTAAGAGCATCCACAATGTGACGTGGATGGAATGAGGGAGGGAGCTCCTTCATTGGCAAAATAAAAGCAATAAAATATTAAAAATATGTTAGTGGGACTCATGGAGTTGTTAATAGGTTTTTTTTTGATGGTGGAAAGATATACGGGGTTTTTTACTTTTGACATGACGCGCATATGACAACGAGGGAGCTGCTCTCCAAGAGCTCCCACGACTGCCGATGCTCTAATGGTATTTAGAGGATCTAAAAAGTGCATGTTCCATATAACCGACCCCACCTAGTGGGATAAGACTTGGTTGTTGTGGTTGAAAAAGTGCATGATCGAGACATGTTGTTGAACACAGAACACATCTAGTATCCGGACACATTTTATATAAATTTAAAAAATTAACATAAATTTCTGGACGTGTACCAAAAATGTAGATTTAATAAATTAAATTTACACCTTTCACTTAACTATTAAATTAAAATTCATAATTTTCTATAAAATAGTTTGCATCTGAATCTAAACAATAAATATAAGGCAGCAAATAGCATAATATTGCATGTTAAACAACCAATGCAAATTGTAGAAAAGAAAATTTACACGTTGTCCTAATCAATATATAGAATGTGTTTTTCTGTTTTGTCTGTTTGATAAAACTAGGTTGACTACATCTGTATTTCTTTGACATCATTTTTACTTCAATAAGTTGTCATTGATTTGGTGGTCACAAGCGGATATAATGAGATTTCTCATCACATTGTACATGTGGGTTATAGGCAAATGGAATGAAGTTCTACATTACATATTCTTTGTGAACTCTTTTAATAATGATTTCATCATCATAATCAATATCAAATTGTGTATATTTCAATTATTTTTTTATCATTGATAATGAGGTGTCCCTACACCATAATATATTAGACGCGAGACAATCTTCGTTCAAGAAGCTAAACCCCTCCTAATAATGTCATTATATGTATTTGAGTTCTGGACCTTCAGTTGAAAGTCCTTTGGATATAGTTTGTTTATTAATATACTACACCACTGCTGGTTGCATTTGTCTCAAATATATGAAATAATGATTTATATTATTTCCATGTCTTGAGTTGTAGTAATGACTAGTAATATTCTATCATATGTCCGAATGATTTTCAACGATACCAATATAAGATTGCATCTGAAGCAACGGTTTTTTATTGCATTCTGACTCTGAATTATAAGTGATATAACTAGTTCACGATAAAACTTTATCACAGCCTGGATTCGGCTTCCAGCAGCCACTTGTTCCTGGGATGAGACATGGAGCTGCGCCCTTTCCCAATCTCTTTATGCCGATGGTCCAACAAAGTCAGCAAGTTCAGCGCCCTGGCGGTAGGCGTGGACCTTTAGGTCCAGTGCACCAGATTCAACAGCAGCCTATGCCAATGCTTCAACAGCAGGTTGTTAATTCCGTTTGGTATTTTACATTTATGTTTTTGGTTCCTTTTCAAATGATAGATGCTATGCATAACGATCAATAATGCGAAAAGCCTCTTGTATCGCATATACTAATATATTGAACAGGTCCTTTCAAGGGGTGGACGCCCCTATCGATATCCAGCAGGGCGTAACATGCAAGAACTTCCTGGCATGGCCGGAGGGATGTTCTCTCTCCCATATGACATGGGTGCTATGCCCGTGAGGGACGCAGGAATTTCACAGGCTATTCCTGTTGGAGAATTGACATCAGCTCTTGCGAAAGCTACACCACAGCAGCAGAGAACGGCATGCGATAATAATTTGTTTTGATTCTATTCCAATTCAGACCGGATTCTTAGATTTTCATCGAACATTACAATTTTTTGATTTTTATGCGCAGTTGCTGGGTGAGAGCTTGTACCCACTTGTGGATCAGCTGGAACATGACCATGCTGCCAAAGTGACCGGGATGCTCTTGGAAATGGATCAAACCGAAGTGCTCCATTTGCTGGAGTCTCCCGAAGCTTTAAGTGCAAAAGTAGCAGAGGCTATGGAAGTCTTGAGAAGTGTGGCTCAGCAGCAGCAAGATTTCCCGCCAGTTGACCGGTTGGCAACCTTGTCATTGAGTAATGTTGTCTCCTGAGCTAACCGCCGATGCTAAGTGAGTTTGTGGCCATGACTTCGGCTAGCGTTGATCTTCGAGAAGACTATGGTACTTGTTAAGCTATTTATTTAGTTATCGTTTAGTAAGATCTTTTAGAAACCTTTTTTTTTTTTTTTTGTTGATAACGGCTTTTGATATGTTTCCCAAAGTGCTGTCAAGTTCATGTCAACTTGAAAGATTGCACCTTAATAACAACACAAACAGGGTAAAGAACATTATCTATTAACTTGTTAGGCGTCAATCAAATGACTAGCAGTGCCTCTTCACTTTTTCAATATTGATGCTCGTGCTTGAAACTCATTCTTCGATGTGGATGCCTATGCCTCAATTTTCTCGGCACTGAAGAGATTGGTATCCGGCTGGTGGAGCTCTTTGCTGGGTCAGAGTTGCGACCCAGTCCGGTCGCTTATTCGAGTTATCGGATAGGATGTGCTCAAACTCCTCCCGGTCCCATGTGGTAATTGTTCAACCAATCAACCATGCATCTTATCAGCCCGTTATCTCTTGGAATTCTACGAAATTATGAATGAATAGAAACTAATAACCAAGTTAGGTAAGCTCAAAGTTTTAGTTGATATATACACTATAATAAAAGAAATCAAGGTCTTAAGGAATGACAATGACAATACTAGTAATAATTAAACAGTCAAGCCAAACTTTCTCCATTTAGAAAATTATCATTTACTTAATGACGGATTATCTTAATTAAATATTCAAGGTTTGGTTATCGATTTAATAAATGAGTTGTTGAAAATTGAGATACTAAAAATCTGATCGTTTGAGTCCGATTAACTCAACGTTTTTGTCACAACCTAAATTTTTTATTAAACTATTTAGTTTTCCAAGATTTTTTTTTTTTTGACGAAGTTAATTGATAAACTCACACTTTTGTCTGTTTCTCCACTTGCTTCCTCAAAATCGCAGGAGAAAACGGGCGAAAAAAATATACGAGACCATAAAAAGTGTTTTTAGAAATCACCCAGATGATGCCAAAAGCAAGCCTGTAAAAATGCCAAAAAAAAAAAAAAAGAGAAAGGAACAAGTACGTTGTTTGATAGAAGAACAATAAAAAATGGGTATAGCTGATGAGGTGGAGCCATGGGAATTCCCCACTCTCTCCCCCCAATTAAAGCCCTACGCTGCAGGCCTTCTGCCACCCCACCGCAGGAAAAGGAGACGAAGGAAAGCAGGGGAGGAGGAGGATGAAGAAGACGACTCGTGTTCGCATTGTTTGTTTTGTTCTCTTCTACTTTGGATTTTTTGTATGATGAATCCGGCGCTTGCTGATCGTTTATCCCATTTGGTGGAACAAAAATGGCTCTTTTGTCTCTCTTCGATCATCTTTATTGCCGAGAAGAGAACTTGGAGTTTGAGGCAGAAGTAGAGTCGGAGGAATCTGTGCGCGCGCCGCCGCCTCTTTCGGCTCACCGTGAGTACTATGGTAGCCTCCTTTGGGCGGCGGAAGCTTCGCCCGAGGAGGAGTGGCCGCAGTTGCTCGGCTCTCTCTTGGCCAAAGAAGGGGAGTTTCTCCCGGTGATCTTTGCTGGCGCCGGCGATTTTTCTTATGTCCAGTCGGGGAGGAAGCTGGCGGTGGAGTGGGTCGCGCGGTCCGCGCGGCGGCACGGCTTCTCCGCTCTCACGGCGCTGCTCGCCGTGAACTACCTCGACCGGTGCTTCCTCCCCTGCGCCGACCGGGGGGAGCTCTTCCGGCTCCAGGACGACAAGCCGTGGATGGGGCAGCTCTCGGCCGTGGCGTGTCTCTCGTTGGCGGCGAAGGTGGAGGAGATGCGTGTCCCCCTCCCGATCGACCTCCAGCTGCCGGAGGACGGCGGGTTCGTGTTCGAGCCCAAGACCATCAGGCGGATGGAGCTCCTGGTCCTCTCCGCTCTCGGGTGGAGGATGAACCCGGTCACTCCCCTCTCTTTCCTCCATCATTTCTTCCTTCGACTCCGCTCGACGGCTAAATCACCCGGAAATGACGCCGGCATTGCCCGCCGCATCGGCGCCCTGGCGAGGAGGTGCCAAGCGGCTCTTCTCTCCGTAATGGCCGGTGAGGATCATCAAAATCCATGCTTTGATCGAGTTTTCAATCCTTTAACACGACCATTTGCTCAATGTTTCGTTTAATCAATCAAAGACGGGCGATGGGCCCGATATCCGGCGTCGGTGTGGGCAGCAGCGGTACTGCTTCAGGCGACGGAATCCGCCGAAGAAGGCGCCACGGCGGCGGAAATCGAAGAGACCCGCCACCTCATTTCCCTGCTCAACGCTCCCAAGGTGCGACCTTTTCTGTTCTCCAGTTTTTTCCCTTTCTCTCTTCTCCTCTGACAACTCTCTTCTTCACTTCGACGATCGATGAGCAAATTGAAACTCTCTACAGGAAAAGGTGGAAGAATGCAATCAAGTAATCCTGGAAACAGCCCAAAACGGCATGATCAGCCACAAGCGCAAGCTTTCCTCCTCCGATCATTTATTCCGTTCGACGCCGCCCAGTCCCTGCGGAGTGGTCGGTTCCTGCTTCAGCCGCGAGAACTCATGCGACTCGTGGGAGGCTCCTCCTCGCAAGAGAAACAATCGCAGCGTGAGCAACTATTCAGCAGACGACGGAGCTGGTGGCCATTAAGGCTTGCTACTGTGAAGTAGTATAAGAATTTGCTGTAGGCTTCGACCTTAATAACAGATTGAGACGCAATTTCCCAAATCACCGCGGACTGTGCATGCATGGTTTCAGTGCTTGATCGATACGCATTAACGTGAAGTTTTGGGGGAATACATTGTTTTGTCTCTGTTATTTCTAATTTTTTTAGTTATATTCTTAAATTTTTTTCTCCATTTATATTCCTAATTTTTTAAAATTTTTTATTTCAGATAATATCCTTATCGTTAAATCCTCCTGGAAGGTTTAACAATAGGGATATTATTTGGAAAAAATAAAAGATGAGGGATATAAATGGGAATAAAAAACTTTTGAGGGACATAATTAGGAAAAATTAGAATTATCCCCACATATGCATATCTCGTGACTCTAAAAATTTAAAATTAAAAAAAAATCCTAATTCACTTCAGCGATTCTCCCCCTCCCCCTCCCCCTCCCCTTTCGTTCCTTGTGACCATCGATTTCTCTTCGATATCGATTTGGCGAATAGAAGGATACAACCATAAACTTTGTTTGGGCTCTGTAAGTATTATTTATAGCGTGATCGTGAGTATATATTATAGACTCTAGTGTGTCCAAAGGGCACCAGGAGCTATACAAAAACTCGAT
>JBBPFP010000113.1:1433584-1446729 GCA_037974795.1 Kaempferia galanga | reverse complement strand
TTAAATACTTATAAATTTTCATTTCCTTATTGATTAATTAATTAATAAATTACAACTTCCCTTAAATGAATTATTAATTAATTACTTAATTAATTACTTAATTAATTATTTAATTAATTAATTATCTCTTTTTTTTTTCGGTGTTACAACCACTTATGCATATTTGGACGAGGCCATCTACCAACCACTCCTCTTCCTGAAGGATTGTGATCTTGTTATGACGTGCATTGGACTCTGATACTTAGACTTTTTAGTCTTTATCTACCCAATTCATACTCGTGTCTTTGATCCCAACACTTCCGAGTGGAATTTCAAAGATCTCTATTGATCATGTGTAAAAACAATTGGAAACATTTATGGCACACTTGGATACACATCTGTTTTTGAGTAAGATGTGTGCTGATTCATGGAGTTGGAATTGGATCACTTCCATGCTAGTCTGGCATTGTGCCAGATTGTTAATTCTAGTTAGTGCTGATCTCTAATGATCGGGAGGGGGATTATGGGGAGGAAGATGAAGAAGTTGAAGGATACAGATAAGAGGGGGAGCATGACCTACATGGTCCCATGTTTTCTGTTTGTTTGAGAAGACTACTCATTGTCCCTTGTCAATGAGCTCAGTAGCTCATGCATAGGACACTTCTTGCTGGGATAGCCATTGACAAATGCCATGTGACATCATTTTGGTTGTGTTGATGCTCTTTGCTGGCATTCCGTTATTTTGTCAGTGTCAGGCGCACACATAACCATTCATCTCTTCTCCATACTGATTGAAAAGTATACTCATATATACTTTACCTGATGCTATTATAACCATCCTCCATGCTAATCCACTTTTATCCTTCTATCTTTTGCTAGACTGCTGACCTTGATCTAGGTGTTCCTTTGTAGAATAAAATTTATAGATACTAGACTACATCCATAATAACCCACCTTACGATAGAACAATCATACTTTAAATAATTAAAAATATTGTTCGTGAAGAGTTGAAAGTTTTTAACATCTTTCCTGTTTAATTATCATTAGAGCGTGATTAACAGTCATTTTTTCCTATCCTTTTTATTGTGCTGTCTTATAGTGTAGCTGATAACCATAATAATGATATAATGATATATAACAATACAATGGAAACTGACATCTATTTAACTCTTTTCAGGTTCTACTAAGCCAGTCTCATCGATTCCACGCATTGGTCCTCTTAGGAAGATTCCTTGATATGGGACCTTGGGCTGTGGATCTGGTTAGTAAATGTTGCTTGTTGATTTTGTTCCTTCCTAACTTCCATGACCAAGAGCCATGAATTTGTTTAAATTTATCTTGTTCTAATTGATTTTTTTTTTCACCTAGGCGTTGTCTGTTGGCATTTTTCCTTATGTCTTAAAGCTTTTACAAACCACTGCTACTGAATTGCGACCAATACTGGTCTTCATTTGGACCAAAATTCTTGCTCTTGATAAGGTATTATCTTGAAGTTAGTACTTTTGTTTCGTGTTGAACTTGAACTGCAGCTTAGGTTTAAGCCATTCATAATTGACTATTTCAAATTCATGTTTTTGCTAGCTTCTAGAGAATGACTAATTTATTGTTTATTTATTTTAATGATATCAGTCTTGTCAGGTAGATCTGGTTAAAGATGGTGGTCACACATATTTTATCAGGTTTCTTGATAGCATGGATGCTGATGCTGAGCAGCGAGCAATGGCTGCTTTTGTCTTGGCAGTTGTAGTGGATGGACATCGGCGGGGACAAGAAGCATGTATTCAAGCAAATTTGATGAATGTGTGCCTGAAGCATTTACAAATTGCTAATCCAAGTGACGGGCAAACTGAACCTTTACTTCTCCAATGGCTTTGTTTATGTCTGGGAAAGCTCTGGGAAGATTTTCCAGAAGCACAAATCATAGGTTCTCACGCAGATGGACCAGCAACTATTTTACCTTTATTGCTGGAGCCACAGCCTGAGGTAGAATTTATACATCTTTGTAGTCTATGTTTTACTAGAATTCAATCTTGTAGTTCAACATCTGTTTGGCAGGTTAGAGCTTCTGCTGTTTTTGCTTTGGGGACTCTTATTGATGTTGCATCTGCCTCATTTGATGATGGAGGTAGAGTTGACGAGGACTTTGAGGATGATGGAAAGTTAAAGGCTGAGTTGAATATCATTAAAAATCTTCTACAACTTCCTGTGGACGGAAGTCCTTTGGTGAGGGCTGAGGTTGCTGTAGGTATAACATGGATATGTTGTTTTCTTATTGGATTCTCAAGTTTCTGCTCTTAATTGGATTTCACAACTAAGGTGTTATTAACTAAGACACAATTGTTTCACAGCTCTTGCTCGCTTTGCCTTTGCTTACAACAAACATCTTAAGTTAACTGCTACTGAAAATTGGAAGCATCTGAGCTCTTTGCCATTTCTGGCCAGCATAAATCTTCCTAACAGCGTATCGTCCAGTCAATTTATGCAGTCAGGAAGAACTATCACACATATTGGTCCTGTATTAAGAGGTAACCATGAGTATAATACAGTTGGTAGAGAAGGAAGGATATCCAGAAGTAGTCCTATTGCATCGGTTGGCATAATGCATGGCTCTCCACTGTCCGATGATTCTTCTCATCGTTCTGATTCAGGGATACTGGCCAAAGAAATTGGTAGTAATGGGGTCCTTCATTGCTCTAGCGCAAGACCTTTTGATAATGCTTTATGTTCTCAGTTTACTATGGCTTTGTGTAACATGGCAAAGGATCCTTCTCCTCGTGTTGCAAACCTTGTTCGAAGATCTCTCTCCATAATTGGTATTGAACTAGTGGTTACTAAAGCTCCAAGGTTAGGCCCACACCTGGGAGATTCTTCTGTTCCATCTCGCACTTCTAATCTTCCTGGATTGGCATGTTCATCCTCATGGTTTGACTTGAATACTGGTACCTGTCTTTTTTTTTTTGTTTACTTGTAAGCCTTTGAATTTTCCAACCATTGCATAAAATTTCTGCATTATACTGTTTTCTAAGGCCATAGCTTCTCCATTTTTAAATATATGAATACTAGTTAATGCAGGTCAGATATCTATGGCATTCCGAACCCCTCCGGTTAGCCCTCGTCAAAATTATATGGCAGGACTGCGCCGAGTATGCTCTCTGGAGTTCAGGCCACATCAACTGAATTCTCCAGATACTGGATTAGCTGATACACTTCTAGGAGCAGCTGGAGTGTCTGGTTCTGAACGTAGATTACTTCCACAATCAGCTATCTATAACTGGAGTTGTGGTCATTTTTCTAGACCGCTTCCTGCTGGAGCTGATGACAATGAAGAAACTATTTCTAGAAGAGAAGAAAGAGAGAGAATTGCTTTAGATTGCATGGTTAAGTGCCAACATTCTTGTGAGTAGGCTAACAGTTATGCCATACAAAATCTATTTGTATTGCACTTTCTTTTTCATAATATTATTTGTGTTGGTTGTTTTATCGATCTGGGCAAATTTGACTGTACCAGCTAATGTAAAACTTGCCAATCAAATTGCTAGCTGGGACACCAAATTTGAAACAGGCACGAAGGTTTCATTGCTCTTGCCATTTTCTCCAGTTGTAGTTGCTGCTGATGAGAATGAACAAATCAGGTAACACATACAAGCTCAAATTTCTCCCATAAACTACATGAGAATATTAATATTATGAAACTTGCTTTCTAGAATATTTGCCTTGTTTTTATGTTCTTTGAATTTTGTTTTATTCACAACACTAGATATTATAAACTCGTAGCACTCTAGGCCTGTTATAATCTTCCCAATCCACGAAATTTCAATGAACCACAGATGTTTGACATATCCTGAAATTTCAATGTCATGACCATGATTCTTTCCGTCAGCTATGTTGGGATTCTTTAATTGAACCACGGATGCAGTTTGGCATAATTCCATTTCTCATTCTCATCTTTAAATCTTTTTTGTCCAACTTTTTGGCACGTGTATTTGTTCCTTGATTGAGCTCTACCTCATTGATTTGACATAATGATTCTTCGACTCAATGAGCATTTATGCAATTTAATGATTTTAATAAAGAATGTGAGCTTGCCAAGGTAGATCTGAGCTACAGTCCATTGAGCTTTTCTAAATTAAATAAGCAGACCAAATGTCTATGAAAATTAATATGATTTAATGTTTTTTTTTCCATGTATAATTGCCTCTCTTTACAGTGGTTCAATTGAGCAGCTTAATAGTATCTATAGGTTTATATGGTCAGAAGCGAGTTGTTTGTCTAATGAAAAGCCAGTATTGTTAGTACTTGGTGTTTATTAGTTCTCTTTCAAGACTGTCCTAACGTTCTTGTCAACATTTTACATAAAAGAATTAGAGCGTATATGTTAGAAATCTTTTCATCCAATGGCATAAATCTATGTTAAATCTTTTGAATAAAGATCATGAATCTATGCTACTTTGAACAAAGACAACTCTTAGTGGAGCTGCCTAAGAATCTAAACCTGAATGTTTATAATTTTTTAATTCAAGTGTGGCCAATGTTTATATTCACCACCACTGCACCACATGATCAATTACATCCAATGAACAAAATATAACAACAGCTAGCTGGGTTATCCCCCCTGTCTGTGGATGGTGACATGAAACTCATCCTATGACTGAATCACTTGGAACTTTCCTTGGTCTGCCTCTCATTCCAACACCTTCAACGTTAATCATTTCTTTTTATCTAATCATAGAATCTCAATGGTTATCTTTGATATTTAATATATTTATACCATCTTAAGGACTTCACCCAGCTTCACTCGTTTCCTTGATCCTCATATTTTGGAATCTCTTGAAATTACACTATATCTCTTGTATTAATATTTTATTCTATTTTTTTAATAACCTCACACATCCCATGGAACCTTAAAATATCTACCCTATAATGTATTATAGGATGGGTTTATATTTGGAAGCCAGTACATAATTTATTGCACTTTTATTCCAAAAAGTTAGATAAATTATTTATTTGTCACACGTCACCATTTTCTTTGCTAAAATGCTCCATAAGGTTTAATCCTGAATGTAAAATGTTGATCATTTTGTAATTACTTGGTCTGGATATTGAGATACTAGTTTCATTAGCTTAAAATTGAAATATTTGCAGGGTATGGAATTATGAAGAACGTACTTCTTTGAACAATTTTGATAATCATGAATCATCCGATAGAGGGATATCCAAGCTCTCCCTTGTGAATGAACTTGATGACAGCTTGCTTCTAGTTGCTTCAAGTAAGCCACCTCATTAATTACCTACAGGTTTACTGGAGAGGCTCTCTTAGCTAACAGATTTTGCTTTTGATACTCGTGTACTCTAGGTGATGGAAATGTTCGTTTTTGGAAAAATTTCACAGTAAGGGGAAAACAGAAACTTGTAACAGCATTTTCTTCAGTCCAAGGTCATCGTTGTCCAGCTCGTGGTACAGCTGCAGTTGTTGACTGGCAGCAGCAGTCTGGCTATTTGGTACTACAATTTTCACTCATGTACCACTTTATAGGTTACCTGTGTTTCTTGTCATCCCTGTCGATCTGATACAATTATTATTTTTTGATTTAATTTTAGTATGCTTCCAGTGACACATCGCCTGTCCTGCTTTGGGATCTGGACAAAGAACAGCTAGTTAATTCCATTCCATCATCATCTGACAACTGCATATCAGCGTTGGTGAGATCTAGTTTAATTATTTTTGTCTTTATGTAGAAAAGTAATTCAGAAATAAGCATTTATAGCAAAATTAACTTACAATCCAATTCAAGAAGCAGCTATCGTCTTTTTTTGCATATCAATTCTTCATCAGGAGTGCTTCAGACCAGTATATTCCTGATTTGTTTTATTCAATGTCTAGCCCATGTATTGTTAGTGGTGAGCATGGTTGGATGGGTTATGCTTGCATACATGATTTCAACCAAAGCTGAAATTGAGATAAAATCTCAACCTGAATCCTTGAGGCATAGTTTCCCTACTCACCAGCATTTAGATCTACCATCCAAACTAGACTCTTAAGATTCTCACATCTTTGTCCCCACGAGTCTGTCCAGTTGGCTAAAGGGTGACTGATTTGTTATTTGCTACAATGGGGCAGGGATCAAATCCCAGCGGGCGCATGCCCTCGGAGAAAAACTCCTCCTATGCCCTAGTCACTTGGTAGTTGACTATAAGTTGACTTCGTGATTTATCTCCCTTTATAACCTGGGACGGGCTTTGAATGGTGCCTATGAGTGTAATTACCTTTTGCTACAATAAGATGCTCACATCTTTATTACTTTTTGACCATCATATGTTAAGACTCTTTTGCATTACAAGACATGTTGTGTTCTTCCTCATTATTTTATTGAATGATTGTTTATTTAGTTACAAAATTTTGTAAACTGTCCCAGTCACTTTGGCAACATTGTGCTGTTCTTTGATACTTTAGTAGGACATCATTCTGAAATTTGTTCTCGAAGTAGGACAATGTATTAGTAATTCTAAAAGTACGGTTGAAATGTATCCTGCAAATTATTCAGGCCTACTTATTGAGAAATTACATGTGGGCTATATATTTTTCTGCATGCATCTTTTCCTTTGGAATTATTGCAATCTCAAAATTCTGAATTAGATTACCAATCTCATTCTTGTGCTTGGAAAAAACTATAAACGTGTATGGGAAAGTGTTCGTCTATCATTTTTAAGTTCTGTAAATATTCATATTTGTGATTAGCTATCTTTTTTATTTACACTCATAATTGTATGTGCAGATATCATGCTACATTACTGTATTCACTAATTGTTGTTTTACTAGCCTGGGTTGGTTCTATGTATTAAAATCTTCTACGTCTCTTATTGGTTCTCGATACTTTTTTTTTAATCTTTAATGCCAATGAATCTCCATTCTGCAGTCTGCTTCTCAAGTTCACAGTGGTCAATTTGCAGCTGGCTTTATTGATGGCACTATCAGGATATATGATATTCGCACTCCTGAAATGTGAGAATGAAATATTTTGTTAAAAATGGCTTTATTTCAATGATTCTCACTTAAGAGCTTTAGCACGTTTGAATTGATCCTATTGCCCATGGAATCAAATGTCGTCATATCGTGCCGGTTGACATGGGTGGAATTTAGTATTCCGTTAGCTGACTTGCATTGGCACAGGTGTACTGGCCTCATGGATGCCTCCGTGAGGTCTAGGTCTCAAGGCCGCTGCGACCTTGTGGCATCCCATCTTGTAGTGAGGCCGATTGACAGTGCCATTTATTTCCTTACCTTTTTTTCTTATTTCCATTTTTTACAATTAATTGCTTTCCCGCCCCTTTCCCTTGTTAATTTTTTTCCCTCGATAATTTTTTCCCTCTCGTAAATAGAAATTAAGTACCTCTTTAAAGATGGAGATGGATTGATAGGAAAAATAAAAAAGCGAATTAATATATTTTATATTTAAAAAGCACCGAAACCTTATCAACACCATGATACCGAAAACTTATTGTTCCAGTCATAAACCCACCTGCACGCTCAAAATTTTAAATAGCAAGAAGAATTTTTTTTTAGCAATAAGCAGTCATGGTTGTATCTAAAATTAGTAATAATATTCTCCAAGCCATGGCTACAATGTATTTGTACTCAAGTTTCATTGTTTGGTTTAATCTTTAAAACGTCTGCTATATGGAATTTTTGTTGTTATTTGGTAAAGGTGTCAATTTCTGTAATTTTTGCACGCAACTTGAGTTATTGTGTGCGCGCATATTTTTACTGATATTTGTTTGTCTGTGGAGTATGGAGTCCATGCTCCTTAAAACATTGGAAAAACTCTTTCCCTGGTGATATATTTTTTAAACAGTATCCTTATAACTGGATTTAGAAACCTTTTAATTAAGTAGGACATCACTTGTTTTTCCGCTGGTATTGAAGGTTCCTTTTATTATCATTTGCTGGTGTAATATATTTGCTGAATTTCTATATCTGGTGATGTAGGCCGGTCTGCACTGCTCAACTTCATACACAGAAGCTGAAGAAGGTTGTGGGAATTGGTTTTCAGCCTGGACTTGGTCCAACCAAGGTTTGGAATTCAAGGCTTGAAATTCTGGTGTTATTTGAATTCTCACTTTGCAATATCCTTAGTTAATATTTGGTGGATGGTAGCTATTTATTTCTGATCTTTTCTTGTTTTATTTTGGTTATTCAAATGCAGATTGTCAGTGCATCGCTTGCAGGGGATATACAGTTCTTGGATTTCAGAAACCAATCCGAACCATATCTTACCTTCGATGCACATAGGGGCTCTCTTACTGCCTTGGGAATTCATCGACATGCCCCAATTATTGCAAGTGGTTCTGCTAAGCAAGTTGTGAAGGTTTTCAGCCTAGACGGAGAACCGCTAGGCATGATCAGAAATTACCCCACTTTCATGGCTCAGAGAATAGGTTCTGTTAGTTGTCTTACTTTCCACCCGTACAAAATACTCCTTGCTATTGGTGCAGGGGATGCCTGTGTATCTATTTATGCAGATGACAGTTACCAAACAAGATAACTTGCTTTGCACACACAAACCTTCAGACCTAGAGGGATCAGGGAACATTGATTGCAATTTGATAATCAAGGAGATGGTAACTGCACCTGCTGCAGATCGTCACGTTTGGCTGCATAAGCATGCTCTTCCTGTGAAATTTGTATCTTACAATGTTCATTAGCCTCCTCTAAAGTGGATCACACTTCGTCAGAATTCCTGCATCGCAATTGGAGGCTCTCATTAATAATCATATTTAGGTAAAAGGTTGTACATAGTTCCTTTTTCGTGTTTATGTTTTTTTTTTCTTATTTATATTTTTGATCATTTTCTTTGCTTTGCTTTGCTCTGTTCAAAGTTGTAAAATTACACCATATTATAAATTAAGTATTGGCTGCTTTAAGGAATGGGTTTGTGATGTTGGTCACTGAAAATGGTTTTTGGCTGCAAAAATTGACCTATTTTGGATCTTTCATTCTTCCTGTTCATAAATTTACATACTCGTCCACAATATTCTCTGATCACTATCATTTCAATTACTGAACGAGTATCAAAATGTATCTTTTAGTTCTAGTCATGCAACGAAGAAGGCTAGGTGACACGCCGCCGCCTTCTGTTTTTAGTTCCTTCTAGTCATGCATCCTCTTGTTCGTACCTGCGTAGGCTGCTTCTGGTCCACAGTGTGGACCGTTGGATCAGCGCACAGCCTTCTTCGTTGGAGAGAGAGAAGGCTTTTTTGGTTTTCCTACGACAGAGAAAAAAGGCTTGCCGTCCTCCCGGCCTAGTCGTGCGTGGCGACGTCTTGTCGGAGAGCTCAGCCGAGAGAAAGAGAGAGAGAGAGCGGAGAGGAGGGGAGAGAGTAGGGGAGAGAGGCGAGTAGAGCAGTGGGGAGGGGGCAACTCCCCTTTGCCTGCAGCGGCTGGAGATGGAGGAAGAAGAGGAGAGGGCTGCAGGAGGCCTCTTCCTTTCCTGTGTGAGCTGGCTGGGCGGCGGCAGAGACGGCCAGCGGAGAAGAGTAAGAGTCGTCCGGAGGAAGGAGAAGGGGAGATTGTGGCGGCGTCGTGCGTGCTTACTGGCGTCGGATATCATGGGCGGGGAACGAAGGAGGTAGCGGTGGAGGCGATAGCCGGAGGAGAGAAGTCGACGATCTAGCCGGCGGTGAAGGCAGTAGCGAGTGGAGAGAGGAGGCGGCGGGAGAGAAGAGGGAGAGGGAGGCGTTGGCCGCGAGGCTTCCGGCGAGGTGGCTGCCTAGCCTCCAGCGGCATGGTTGAGATGCAGAAGACCAGAGGCCTCGCGGCGTTTCTTCTCTCCCTTTGTGAAAAGACCAAAATGCCCTCCTTTTCCTCCCGTAGTTCCTACCACCAAAATACATCCGTATCGATAGATATAAGATTTTCTCAACTTTCAAGACATCTAGGTTTGGGTTTTAATTTTAGCGAATTAATGATTTATTTTTTAAAAATGTACGGTTAATCAAGAATGCTAAGTTATTGTGAGCTCTCTCAATTATCTGTCATCGGTGAATATTTTGGAGGAGGCTGAATCAACCATCTCCAAAATTAGTTGAAGTACATTGGGTATCATGCCAACTAAAAAAAAATTGAGGTCAAATTGTTGCTCGGTCAGAGAACGAAAACCAGAAGATGCTTGCTAAATAATTGCTAGTAATCGAGTATATATAAACTGACTTGTTAATTCATTTTCTTAACATATTATTTTGAGCTTTGATAAAATGCTCCTAATGGTAAGGCTAAAATATCACACATAATTGCATTACTTTTTTCAAAGGGGAAAAAAATACTAGAGATGAATAGTAATTTTCTAAAAAAAACTATTAAATCTTTATATAATACTTAAGAAATTAAAATTTTCATGGAGTGATATGGGGTAATGTAATTATGTTTTAAAATTTTATTTTTCTAATTGCACAATAATCAAAAAAGTTTTGGATAGCCATCTCCTGTTCAAAGGATATTGTGAAAAAAAAAACACATCGGCCTTTCAGGCAGGTTGAAAATTTAATTTATCAAAATTAATAAGGCTTGACTATTTTAATGATTTTATTTAACACTGGAGCTCCACATTAATTCTGAATTTAGAACCAAATTAAAATTTGAAATCTGTGTATAAAACAATAATTTTACTGCAATTAAATTTAAATTTTAAATACTACACTAGAGCAATAAGTTCTAACTTACGTACAAAACATCATTCAGAAAAAAAAAATCACAAAATTTAAATAAACTTCTACTTATTCAAAATATCTGTATGTTCAACAACGAAATAATAAAATAATCAAGTGTCTTAACAAACTGCTAATCCTAAGTTGGTGCAAGTCAAATTATTATCTAATAAATAGGAATTGTTTAGATATTCCCAATATGTGTTTGTGTAATGTGGCTTTCCAAACAAAATTATTTTCAGAGAATTTCTATGGGAAAGCTACAAGACGTTGAGTAGCATATGCCTTAATGGTGATAATTACATATCATGTGTCAAAAGGTGATTCATCCCCCAGCGCCCCCGCTAGTCCGCTAGACCAAGGTAAATCATAGGTAGCTATTAGCCGTGGTTATTTTCCATGCTTTAACCATCGCACTGGAAGACTTGTGATAATTCCATATCAGAAACATAATATCGAGGATTAGTACTGCTAAAATCTCAGTGTTTATAGCATATGTTAATTTCAAAGAATAAATATTTTCATCAAACATTATCAAGGGACTCAAAGATGAGTAGGTACTGAACAAAAATAGACTACAAAGAGAAAAAGAGGTACAAGAAACTCCAAGTTTAACATCAAATGAACAATACTAAGGATCCTCCTAGGGTAGAAAAAAGTCTCTTGCATTTATTCTTTTGTACTTCTCTTTACAGTAAATAGAAAGAACTTGATTATTCAGTTCCAGATCTAATTTTCCGTCTACATTTTTTGCATTATAGATCAGGACATAAGAAGAGGGAAAATATTATCAAAAACTAAGATCTACATCTATTACTATCAACACTTGTGATAACAAAATGACAATTAGCATTTCCACAAACAACATATATACAAATAATATGCAGGTCAATTCGAGGGATGACAAAGGGATCCAATCCAACTACGATGCCGAAGACTTGTTGAACTACTTCCACAGATCCACAGAACATTATCAATCCAAGCATTCATTAGAAAGAAAACAAGAGCAAAAGGGAAACCTCACAGATACCTTACAAAAGTACGAAATGGAAAAGATCACGAGGGCCTCAGTGAGCAGTGGATCGCTGTCAGACTCCGGCAGTCGCTATGAGGGCTGGAGCCGCCGAGGCCAAGGATGGAGCAGTTCCACCAAGAAAGGATAAGAGCCCGCTAGAGGCGCCCGCCTCCCGCTCATCGAGGAACAGATCATCCGGGACGTGGAAAGCCCCGTGGACTCCGACGATGGCAGATCCGGCAACTAGAGCCGATATCAGAAGAGATCCGACTGAGGTAAGGAAGAGGACAAAGATGGTGGCGAGGACGAGGCCGGCGAGGGTCTCGCGATCAGATAAGGTGCGGTCGAAGATCACCAGTGGCGAATCTGACGGGCGGAAGAGGTAGAGAAGGCACCAGGCAGCGAATAGGGCGAGTAGGACGGCGAGGGAGAACGGGTTAGTGATGAGGGAGACGGCAAGAACGGCGGCGATGATGGCCGCGTAATTGACGCGGAAGTAGGAGATGTTCTTGCGGAGGCGGGAGGCGGCGTCGGACAGGGATTCGGGGCGGGAGAAGGCGGATCGGTCGACAAGTTCCGACCACGGGCGTCGGTTGGAGAGCGAGCGTTGGACGGAGTCGGAGAGGCGGGAGAGGAAGAGACGGAAGGCCGGGCTGGCGACCGGGGCGGTGGGGGCCGCGGTGGAAGGATTTGGGTTCGAGATGGGGAGAATCGACGGAGTGGCGGCGGCGGAGGACATCATCGCCGGATACTGCAAGGGTTTTCGAACTGCGACCGAAACAGAAGGGATTCGGACGTTTTCGTGCAAATTTATTCATGTAGCATATCATTTCAAAGTGTGTTCGGTTGTGAGCCCGTCGGTGGCCGATCCGCTTCGCGTGTGGACACCGCAACGTCGGTGGGGTAAAAGTCAATAAAGTCGGTGGCGTTACGCTTGCAATTTTACAAGTTACGTTTGTAATTTTTTAGGGACAAAAATCAAAACACCGCCCCTGATTTTTGAAATCACGGAAGGGGTGCATCCTTTTAATTTTCCGCACTCATATGGATGATAATTTTTTTCAAATCCTATACAAAATAATATCCCATCAGAATGCAAGGAGGGTATGAAATTCTTTTTTAAATCCGATTAAATAATTGAGTATTTGAATATGGATATTTTTGAATTCTGATAGGAAGGAAGATGTGGTAAAATCGTATCCATATCTCATATGATACCCGATATATAGTTATGACAATGAGATTTTGTCTTTAGGGTTTGTGCATTGAATTATAGTATTAGACAATTTTTTTCATATATCAGAAATTTTAGCCTGAACACCATTATATGCGCGATGGTGGGCAAGAACTGATGTGGCCATCTGACATGGTGTTTGATCCGGCAAGGTGCTGTATAGCCCCCGGGGTGAAGGAAGTATCTCACGTGGCAGATAAGGTGCGAGGTGTCGTATAT
>JBBPFP010000113.1:1376628-1390256 GCA_037974795.1 Kaempferia galanga | reverse complement strand
ACTCCAGCCAAAGCGCAATCAAAAACTCCCCTCCTCTCCTCCGTTCCACACATTTCCTTGGCCTTCCTCTTCCCATCGCGCCCGGCGAATCGGCGACGACCTATGCGGCTCTCCCACTCCAGCCAAAGCGCAATCAAAAACCCCCCTCCTCTCCTCCGTTCCACACATTTCCTTGGCCTTCCTCTTCCCATCGCGCCCGGCGAATCGGCGACGACCTCCTTGCGCTTTCATCGCTAATCGTATCGTTCTTATTCTTTTGATTTTTTTTATTGTCGCTATCGTTTTTGTAGAAGAGGAATTTGGATTGCTGAACTTGGGGTCTGATTGTTATATGACGTGCATAGAGCTGGATCCCATCTGATTGAGGAATAATAAACTTTTGATTTTTCATTTGAGGGATTACCTGTAGGATTTCATGTGTGATTCACCTGTATTTTATGAATTTTCTCTTTAGAATGCTGCTTCTGGTTCTCGCAGCTAGGTTTTATTGAACTTTCAGTAGCCATGATGACTAAACATTTTTTGAGTTCAATTACTCCTTTTTTTGGAGAGAGAATGTTATATTCAGGTGGAGTAGACAGTTGTCATGAGGTTCTAGTCTTTCTCTCTTCCTATTAGATAATTAAAGCTCACCTGTTGATATGTTGGCGCCTTGTGGCACAATTTCATGGACAACTATGTTTTTCCTTAGAAATTGTCCTAAGAAATTAAGCGTCCAATCGTTCGGGAGAAGATAGGCAATTGTTGTAATCTCCATATCCAATTGCACAATAACACAGATCTGTAGTAAACCATTAGATTGATCTACAAAGTGTGGAGTACTAAACAAGCAGCAATTTGCAAGCCATATCCAAGTGTTACGCCCTAAAGATTCTAATTGTGATCCCTTGCTTATGTGTAGATTCAAATATATGTCAATTAATACTGTATCTTTTTGACTGTTGCAGTCTAGTAAAATGAGTTCAGCTTGTCCATTTGCTAAAGGAGCTTCAGTTGGTGCTGTCTGTCCAATGAGATCTCAAGAAAATCAAGAAAAAACACAGGCTGTGCATGAAGACAAGATAGATGATAAAAGCAATCATTCTGATACTATATCTCCAAAATGCCCATATGGTTTCGACTCACAAACTTTTAAACTTGGCCCTCTAAGTTGCATGATTTGCCAAAGCTTGCTCTTTCAGAGCAGCAAATGTATGCCTTGTTCCCACAAATTTTGCAAGTGAGTAATGGATACAGCTTTTAATTTCATCTTATTTTTCATGGGAAAATTTATGATTGATTTACTTCATTGATATTCAGGGTTTGCATATCCCGCTTTAGTGATTGCCCACTCTGTGGCGCTGATATAGAGAAGGTTGAGCCTGATAAAGAACTTCAGGACATGGTTGATCGCTTCATCAATGGTCATGCTAGAATCAAGAGGTCTCAAGTTCATACAGATGCAACAGAAGCAAAAGATGTTCCCCAAACTGTGATATATGGTGATGTCTCTATGGAGCGTGGATCTTTCCTAGTGCAACAGGCTCTGAGGGTATGATGATTATTTTTTTTTTCCATTTTTTTTCTTTTAGTTATTAGCTTTATTCAATACAATATGTGCTGCTGTGTTTGTTTCTTTTTCATTACCTTTTGCACTTTAGGGGGAACATGCTGAAAAAAATCAAGAGATCCATGCTCGATCTTGATTTGATTGCCTCTATGAGTGTGCCAAAACCTCCAATGGATGTCTGACCAAACCTGATCTAATCCGACCCAGACAGTTGAGTCATTGTGGTTAATGGTCATTTCATCGGGCAAAATACTGGTATAGTGCATTTGGATTTTGGATCAAATACTGATATCTAAAATACTAACTAACCTGACATAACCCAAGTTTAATTATTGGAATATATTAAAATTTGAAATATAATATGTACATAGTAAATCATCCCATGACAATTCGTGCCACTAATTAATAGGTTAGTATGTACCATTAAATTGTAATCATCAATAGTATTTTGGTACCACTGAAAAATTTAAAACCTCATGTTTCTAATCAATCTGAGTGTACTTGATGGTCTAAAACCCAATAAGTGATCTGATCCGTGCCAACCTGACTCAATCTGGTCAAATCTCCTGTTGGTTGGGATACAGTTTTGGTTCATTTTTTTAATCCGAAAGGCTTAGGTTGGATCAAATTCCCATCAGAGCTGGCCCACTTTCACCAAAATTGCTTGAGGAAAAAAAATAGGCATCTAATGGCAAGTCCAGATGTCAATATCACTTTTTATGTGAAAACTTTGTGATGGTGGTCTGAAATGATAAGACAATGGCTTGAATTTGAAATAAATTCACATGGCAATTGATAAGAATATGACACCAGTTGGCGTTTCATCTGAGGCTATTATTTTTTTATTTAAAAACATTGATCAGAGGAATTCAAAATCATCGTCATCATGATCAAGCTGTATTTGTCTCGACTCTTTGGGGTTGGCTACATTTATGCTTCAATTGGGCTCCAGTTAAAGCTATTATCACTATTAACATTTAAATTAATAAATGCTTTTAAGCAATGGTCTGAAATGTTGAAAGAATAATTTCTATTTCTATTCATTCCGTGCTTGGTATCATCTACAGGCTTTCCGTGGACAAAATATAGAGAGTGCTAAATCAAGACTCAGTATATGCGCAGAGGATATCAGGGAACAATTGGAGACATCAGGAAGCACATCTGAATTATGTTCACAACTTGGAGCTGTTCTAGGGATGCTAGGGGATTGCTGGTGTGTATTTCACTACTTCTAACATCGTATCTGTTTTATCTATTATGCAACCATAGACATAGAATTGCACTTTTGACATGTAAACTGTTATGCATATGTTAATCTACTTTTGTTACATCTTTTGCATAGTGTATTTATAAGCATTTGTTATCGTAGTGAATTTACCACTACCATGTCTTCTTTAAGTAAAGATATTGTGAGTTAGCATAGTAATGTTTTTTTTTTCAAAACTCTAAAATATTAATTTTCTAAAGCTAGATGCATATTCTTGGCATAGAGAACATTCAAGTAAAAGTGAAATAATGACTTTCAAGAAAAATAAGGGCTGGAAAAACCCAACCTTTAGCCTCATTTTTAGTTTTGCCCATTGATAAATCGTACAAGAGAAGAAACCTAATTGCTCATGACAACAAGGTTGACCAGACTATCCTGTCTTAAACAATCATTCTGTGGCATGACTTCATTAAGTGGATACACATTAGTTGGAGGGCTGATATATGCTCTTATTGAAAGTATGGCATATTTGTGATATACCAAAATGACATCATAAATACTTGTGAGATAAAAACCTTCTAATGATTTAATGTTTTGGAGGCTAGATAATTTAGGGTTACACCATTTATTAAAGTGATGCAGTTTATCCAATAATAGAGTAACATTGAGAAAGAACAAGAGCAGAGTTCATGTATATTATAATTTCCAAACAGCTTATTCTCTAGGGAAAAATTATCCTCTCCCTTGATCTCTTAGATGAGGAGCGATCTAGTGACATACAAAGAAATAGAATTGGAACACTAAGGTATAATTGGAACAATAAATTAACTGCATGTTTAACATTTACTGCTTGAAATGGAGGAACTAATCCAGCTGCCGATCATCCATCTTTCAGCATTCCTTCTCTGCCAAAGAACTATCTAGTAATTAATATGAGTATATTACAGTGTCATATTAGTAGAAACATGCAGATTTTGAAAACATAAGCATATGAAATATTCATGGAGGCTAGTCAAATTAACCATAGAAGAGTTGTCATTGATCTTTTCACAAAATCGATCTTTTCGGACAATGCTTGTTGTAAATGTCTACTTTTAATCTTTCCATATGAAGATATTCCATCAAAATATCACCTTGTCTGATTTCTTTACTTGAGACCAACTTACTGATTTCTTCACTAAACCACTTAGTCTAAACCAATTTTCTACTTCAAGTTCAAAGTTGGGCATGTTTGATATCGATGATTACTGTGAGGGGGAGCATCAAGACAGTTAATATAATAAATTTATTTTATTTTATTTTCAAAAAATTCCTAGACCATATAAGGTTCATGCTATCGCTGCTTATAGATTATCATTATTTCCTTGACCATGTATATTATATTTAGCAGAGAGCATCAAGAAATCTGTTGCAAAATCATGGAGAGAGCAAGTTTCCTAGAAATGATTTCGATATTGTTGAAACAAAGTTTGCTTATAGTTAAGAAGGCATCAATCTTTAATAAGTAGTAGCATTTCTCCCATGAGCAAACAAGATATTCTCCTTGGCATTTGATTGACCAGAAATTGATCCCAACATAAAGATGCTCCTCTCTTAATTGGAAAGACACCTTCTTTTCTTGCATGTCCAAAGTAGTTGAAAGCCATTTCCTCCTTTGCTAGACAATTCAAGAAATTTAAGTGTTCATATTGTTAGTTAAAAAGTAGGAATTTCTATTCAGTGGTGAAATTTATGTTGTCAGTGAGGATATTCACAACGACCATACCTACTTTGTCTGCCAAGCCAACCTTCTAGCAATCTGCCAATTGTTTTTGAGAATGTATGGATTGAGAATGAATCTGAGAAATATGCTTTCCACGTCCATGCTTAGCTTTGCAGAATTGAGCCCAAAGTGTGGCCGAGGAAATATCCCGCAACTGCGAGTTTGGTTATTCAGGCAATCTGTAATTGCTTTAAAGACATGATGCCAAGACTGACTTCTTTCTAATGGACTGTGGTCCCGCGAAGCCAGTCAACGTACACCTAAGACACTTTCCTGAAAGCACAAAAGTACACTCAAAAGAGGGAGAGAAATTTTATTGAAGTGATCCTTAACGTCCATACCTTAATTGTCTGCCAAGCCAACCTTCTAAGCTGGAGGCCTATGCGTTGTTTTTAAAATTCTGTAATCCTATGAGAATTGACTCACTATACATGAGTATCTTCTCAGTCACATATCACACTTTCTGCCACAAACATCTACAAGCCATTTACGAAAATCTGCATTTGATGTGCTTGAGACATTCCCAAGATTCTTGGTTCTGTTGCTCTATCTTCTCTGTGTTTGGATCATGTCTTGCAAATCATTCAAGGATGTCCTATATTGCATCTTGATCATCATCTGTAGTTTTTTTTTTGTGGATATCATTGTGAAGTTCCATGATATCGAGAAAAGCCATGCAACAAAATTTAATTGATCAAGAACTACAATAATATTTTTCAATTTCATAATTTTAAATAAAGTAACTTACACATAGAACCCATCCTCTCACTTATCACAATCTTGTAGTTGAGAATTTTAAGCAACAAGTGATGGAATGCCAAAAAATAAGGCATAATTGAAAATTGAAGTAAGAAATAACCTATATTATGATGGTGATTATAAAGATTATCGCTTGAGATGGATGGTCCAGTCCAACTCAATCAAATCTATGCCTCACCATTCAGGTGGGTTCAGAAGATAAAAATCTAGTTTTGATTTGGCGTAAAGAAATTGGTACAAGAAACATATGAATTAATGAAGTTCAGTTCAGCTATAGGTTAGGTACTTGTCACAATGTCTTGATTTAGTAGATACAAAATTTGTTGCCATCTGTAGTTTTGAACACATGGTCCATCAAGCTATATATTGGCCTGTTTGTGAACATCTCAAGCTTTCAAAAGCAGTGGTTTGCCAATTAATTTAACATGGTATGAGAGCAAAAGGTCTTGGTTTAAATTCTGCGTGTCAAAAATAGCATTTCATCATTTCATTTGATGAGTTTGGGTAGTCTATTCAAATCAAGTATATCTAGTGATTGAAATTTTGTGCCGAGCCAGTCGAAACGGGCAAAACATTTCATTTCGCCCGCTAACTGGCACCGGCACGAATCGACACCAGCCCACTGGCGTCGCGATGGCCGCAACAACACTGGAGGGGGCGTCGTGACGCCCGTAGCCACGAAGGAAGGGCATCGTGGCCCCAGGCGTCGCGATGCGAAGCTTCCGGCGCTGCCGGACGCTTCCGGTGCCACCTGAATTCTCCAGCTGCTTTGGCGGCGGGCGCGTCGTGGCATCGCACGGGCGGGTATTGTGCAAAAATAATATTCCAATTTGAATAATTAAAACAATTCCCACTCAAGTGTGGTAGTTTAAAGAGATTTTTATAAGCCCTAATTAAATTATCCCAATAAAATATAAAAATGTATTTAAAATTTAAAAAAAATGATAAATTTTATTAAATAATATTCTGAAATTGTTTTTAATGTTTAAATTTTATTTAAAAATTCTAAAAATATTTTAAAAAATTTTAAAAATTCTAAAAAATTATTAAAAATTCTAATAAATCAAATTTATATTATGATATTTTTAATTATTTTATATTTTTTAATGTTTTAATATTTAATTGATATTCTAATATTTATTTTCTATTTTAAATATATATTATTTAAATTAATAATTAATTAAATGAATAAATAATTAATTTATATAATTATTATATATAAAATAGTATCTTTTTATTAATTTATATAATTTTGATTATTTAATCTGGGCATTGAATAACTATAAATGTTACTTAAGTAAAATATTACCAGAACCAATGCTTCCACCTTATTCACGTCACTCCTTTTAGTATTAGTAAGGTAACATATTGTGATGTATCAATTTTAATTTGAGTTTTTGATAGATCAATTTTCTTTAATAAAAATTATATTTAATTATTTTTTCTAATTATTTAATAATAAAAAACTTATATAAAATCAATAAACAACGTATTTTTAAATTATACCAAATAAATATATCTTTCTAATAATTACTATATATAAATAAAAAAAATACCGAAACCGTATCGGCACGGCACGATACAATACCGAAACCGTATCGTTCCGGTCTAGGACCGAAACATCGGCACACGTCGAGATTTTAAACCTTCTTCTTGACATTTGAACCAAAGCTAAGAGAAGATATAAAAGATAAAAAATTTGGTACAATCTTACCGAATCATAGTTTTCCCATCGCTTGCTTGCATCATCTTTTGATATCATAAAAATCAAAAAAAAAAAAAACTTCCTGAATGTTTGAAATCAAATTTTATCCTCTCTTTTTTTTCATTTTAAGTTAATTTTTTAAAAGTTTTTAGATACTAATTAAGCTATGTTAAAGTAATATTTAAGGTTCACAGGTTGAATGGAAATCAAAATAAGGTTAGGTGGAGTCCATCAAGTAAACATGTGGCTTAGGATTGAGTGGAGACTCAAAAACACTCTTCTCCCTTCTATCCCTCGATCTCTCTTCTATCTATTTCGTAGGTTCCTATTCTAAATCCAATGTTGTGTGTTGATTAGCAAGCAAAACGACAAATTCTACCTATGCCAACTAACACAGCACTTCAAGCCATGATACTATCTTTAATTTGAGAGGTGCTGAGAAGGAAATCTATACAGACCATTCTAAAAATCCTCGCCCATTGTCTTTTAAAAATAGACTCTCTTAAAGATCGGCATCAAATTCAATCCAAGTGTTGCATCATTAAAGTTTCTAAGACATTGCAATAGTATTATGTCTTTGTGATTCCTATCAAGCATCTTTTCGTTTTTTATTTATGGGATTGTGTTTTCATGTAGAAAAGTAGGTATAGATATTTGGATATGAGAGTTAATAATTCTATATTAAAAGTTATTGGACATAAGAGTTAATAAATATATATTATAGTCTATGATTTGTACACATGTTGTATTTAGTTATTGGGTGTTATATATAATAATTCTCTTTCATGAATAAAAAATACAATATTCTTTCACAATTCAATACTCTAAGAGCCTAGCTAGCCGTATCAATCTATAACAATTTTTATTTTAGCCTAAGAGGGCTCAAAAAGTACTCCCATTTTGCCCACTCAATCTTTGTTCCATGCATGATACATTCATCAATATCTACTTCTATGAAATATACTTGATGACACTACTCAATTTTTCCTTACAAGTATAATATAGTTTAAAGACTATGATTGTTTTTCACTACTCGTTCTTCTCCTAAACTCAAAACTCCATGTTCATTACTCCCTTTGAAATTCAAATCTGTCTTTTAATACCATTTGATGAAACTTTTATTTACAAAGATGGAAGATGCTAAAAAAGCAGAGTAGTACATAACTAACCTCAGGTGCAAGATAACATCGCCTTCTCCCACCCGTGTCAAAGAAGAATGAAAAATCAGAAGGGTCGTCATCCGGTATATATGTTGGCTTGAATGACGCAAAGTCAGCAAGATATAACCAATTCCAAGAGGTGACTAGGACATTCTCACACTTGATGTCACCTATTGTTAACAAAAAACCTCATTTATGAATATTTCCAACATGGGATTTTCAGAGCAAGACATTTTCCTTCCAGCAAAAAGAATTGTTCTCACCATGGCAAACTCCTTTATTGTGACTCTGCTCCACTGCACAAAGTAACTGCACATGCAAATAAGCTAGGTTCAGACCCATATTTAGAAAGGAAAAGGGCACACTCAAGGTAAAAATGGATCAAAAAGCGAGCATAAACTTTCATAAAGCTATTAATTTTCAGGTGGGAGGAGAAATTTTATCTCAACAAAAATGTATTAATAAAGATGATTAATCACTTCATGATGAATGAAAAATTAAGAGATACCTGAAATGCTAGCCATTTTTTCTCAATAAGGCTAAGGAAGGGTCTGGTGCTCAGCCGATCATGAAGGTTGCTGAAGAAGTATTGCCTCAAAAGATAAGCTGCCTTGTCAGTTTCCAGCCAGAACTATATGCCAACTTGAAAGCTTAGAAACAATGTTGAAAGAGAACCAAAAAAATTTTTTAAAAAAATTAAAAATAGGAGGAAGAAGAAGCATAAGGCTGCACGCAAGCATTTATAAGGCTTAACTAGGCAAGCAACCATTTTCTGCAATAGAAATGAAAAAATTCTTCATTTGTTCACCCAATAAGTATTAATTTCCTCATACGGGTGATTAGACAATGTGAGAATTCTATATCTATATATAGGCTGAAAATATTTTATAAATCAAGATACGATAGAGTAGCTAGTTTCCAAAATTAAATCGAGATACGGTACAGTAGCTAATTTCCAATAAAAATCTGTTTTTTAGAAAAGTTTTTAGGGCTTTTATTAGAAAAGTCTATTATTTTACAAAGAATAAGTCGTGATATCAATTTATTAAAAATCTCATGCATTAGACAAACTTTTGAATTAAAACAAATTTCAATATGGTATCAAAACTGTAATCTCTTTTCTTGCTCTCTCTCCACCAACTTCAACTTTTAAAATCTCTTTCCTTTTATTCTCGCCAATTATAGGCTTTGCCATTTTTTCTCTTCTTCTATTTTGTTTTTTTTCTTTTCTGTGTGACGCCGCCTTTAACCAAAACCTTAAAGCAGCAAACTCACAATTCCTCTTCTTCTCTTCTCCTTCTTTCCTTATCAGCGCTCATTAGTCATTTGCTCTGGTACTTGATGGTTTTAATCCTCTCGTATGCTTAAATTCATCTATATATCATGTTTTCCAAGTAATGATCTATTTTGAGCTCATTACAATTTTTCCTTCCTTTATGGCAGTATTTCTTAAAATGTGAACTTGGATTTGTAGGAAATCAAGATAAGCCATGGACTCCAATCTTAGCCCAAGGCTAGGGTTAAGGAGAGAGTTTGCTCAAGATTGAAAGAGATCCGGTTCAATTGAGTTAGTTCGCCTCCTCAAGTAATCAATGGTTCAATCAATCAACGGTTCGCAACTTGGTTCAATTTGGAGGGGCCCACAATTAAAAACCGGTTCAATTTAGAGATTGGTTAAAGATTGAGGGTTGGTTCAAGTGTTGAAGGGGTTCATCAAGGAAGAGATTCGGTTCATCATCCAAAGGTGGTTCACCACTTGAGAGGGTTGGCTCAATCAGAGTTGGTTCATCTTGGTTCGGTTCACTTGGAGACTAGAGGCCGGTTCAATTGAAGCAAATCCAGTTCATCTCATGGAGAACTCACGTAGCCCCCTCATCCGGAGAGGTCATGCACGCCTCCTCCATCCAAGCTCACGCACCTCATCTCCCTCATCAACCGAACGCCATCACTCTCCTCCACCATCCTATCTCACCCCAAAAATCGCATCTCCACTCCATCTCTGGCAACCACCTTCCTCCACATCAAGCTCTCGACCCGATTGGGAGAGGCTCCATCGTCATCCACCTCGGGCCACACCATCTCCACATCAAGCCCTCGGCCGGATTGGGAGAGGCGCCACCACCTCATCCACTGGGCTCTGTCACCATCCACCGTCATCGGCAACTATATCTCCATCCACTGGAGTTCTCGACCCGATTGGGAGAGGCTCCAACGTCATCCACCTCCGATCATGCCATCTCCACAAACCCTCAATCCGATTGCAAGAGGCGCCATCATTCCACATCTCCGACCATCCACCATCTGCAATCCTGACTCGTCCGCAAGCTTCTTCCAATACTTAGAGATCTCTAGTGCTTGGTTTTCCATTTAGTTTTTTTATTGCAATGTGTTTGGTTCAATTCCCCTTATATTACTTTCATTTCCGTCAATGCATTTTAATTCATTTAATTCCAACAATGCTTTAGTTCATTTCAATGTAAGTGATGTTTGTTATTTGGTAGGAATGCAAGTATGTTAGATTAGATTAGATTGCAATGTTTTCATTAATTTCACTACGATTGTAGTTTAGCATTCATGTTTGTAGTTTAGTGAATTTACATACTTGTCAATTGCATTTATTTCTCTTTACTGTCCCTAGATTTAGCATCTGAAACCAGACCCCCATTAAAACTTGATCATGAGATTATCATACACCATTGCATTTCACAAGAGACGATCCAAGTTGCCCTATACTGCACTAGAATAGGAGGTTCGGTATTGAATTTTACTGTATCACGACTATACGGTTAATCAGAGAACAAGTGTTATCATCCTCCTTTAAAGAAACTCTCTATGTCAGCGAGCGTTGCTTTCAATACACAAGCATCTTACCTCACCACACCTTACTTAAAATTTAATACTAGAAGATAAGGATAAAATTTCTTACTCGGCCATTTCTTCCATTCTTTAAGTTAGTATCCGAATTTATATTAAATCCAGTGTCTGAATTATGTAAAATCCTATGTCTGAACTTGTTTAAATCAATGCATGAAAATTTCAATTTTGTCATTGAAACTGTAAAACTTGACTTGAGGAAGAAGATGGTTATCTCTAAACTAATGGAAGCCTAAGAATCTAACCCAGATCGTAAGAATGAGTTTGATGTCAAGAATGCATTTTTGCATGGAGAATTAGAGGAAGAAATTTATATGGAGGTACAAACATGATATGAAAATAATTTGGATGTTCATATAATATGGAAGTCTTGTATGGATTTAAGCGATCGCCACAGGCATGATTTGCGAAGTTATAATCGTCATAGAGATAGAAAGAGCCAAGGGAATCACACATTGTTTATTAAATACTATTTTTCAAAGGAAGTCACAATGATTAGCATATGTTGATAATATAGCAATGGCAGGAAATGAGGTGACGCATTCTAAACAAGACATTTTTATCTTCCAATAGAAATATATCACAAATCTCCTTAAAGAAAAAGGTAACGCACCATGCAATTCAGCAAGTAGTGCAATAGACTTGGAATGGCATAAAAAGTAGTAGTATATAAGGAAATGTATCAATGGCCAGTAGAGAAAAGTTATTTATCTAGCTCATACACAGCCGGACATACGTAGTTGATGTAATTAGTCAATTCATCCATAGCCCAAGAGAAGTTCATCTGCAAGTAGCTCACCAAGTATTGTAGCACTCAAAGGAACACCATGAAAGGGATTCTAACGATATTTTGTTTAAAAGAAATGAAGGTGCTTGAGGCTTATACAGATGCTAATTATGCTAGGTCAATGGTTGACAGCAGGTCAACACCGAAATTGCACCTTTCTTGGTGGTAACCTTATGACATGGAGGAGCAAGAAACAATATGTTGTAATGTGGTCTAGTGCAGGGGCATAATTATGAATAATGGTTCATGATGTGTGAACCACTTTGGTAAAAAATCACCTTAGTAGACTGGAAGATCAAGTACGATAGCCAATGAGACTTTATTGTGATAATAAGTTTGTGATTAGCATAGTTCACAATCCAATACAACATGATCGAATGAAGCACATTGAAATCGACAGAAGCTTCATCGAGGAGACTAAGGGGCAAGTTGATTTGTACCTCTTACATAACTACACATGGACCACTTGCAGATATAATTACTAAAGGGTTAAATAGTTCAATGTTTCAAATTATTGTATCTAAGCTAGGAATTATAAATATCTATTTACTAATTTCAGGGGGAGTGTAGAACATCGTCATTTTATAATCATATATAGGTTGACAAAATTCCATAAATTATGGGATATGATAGGCGAAGCCAGTTCCCATATAAATTGTTTAGTTTGTTTTACAAAAGTCTATTAGAGTTTTTAATGATTTTATCATAAAAGGGATGAGGATCCCATGTAGTGGACAAGTTTTTTAAGTTAATAAATTTTCAATTTCGACAAACAAACACACTGAATAAAGAATGAGTTCTTGGTAAAATTCTAAAATACAAGTAACTGAAGTCAAAACTTCCTCCTGTCTAGTGTTATGCTATGCTACAGAGATAAATTTCAGAAAGTTGGCACATAATGACAAGAAATTGAGTAGTTAACCATCGAGAAAACAATGCTCACTTGGAATGGCCAAACATGAGGATGCTGCACGGATTGGAAGATATCCCTAATCTGAGCCAACCTCCTCTCGTATTCCTACAAAATCAGGCGCATCAAGTAGCTCGATTTGAACAACAAGCTCAGTAAAACAACGACAGAACGTGAGGGAAAGAAACCCTGAGGTCGAGGGGTTCGCCGCGCTTGAAATAGACCTTGACGAGGACTAGGCCCTCGTCGTGCTTGCAGAGTATGGATTTAAAGAAGCGTCCACGGCCTAGGAGCTCCACTAGCACCAGATTATAACTGGAAGGAAGGTCGTGGAGGTAATACTCAGACGCCGACACCTGGGTCGTCCTTGCGATCTTATTCCCCATGGCTCCGCCACCTGCCTGAAAAGTAGCTCGGACCCTCCCTGCCGCTCCTTTCTCCTCCTCCTAGTTGTTTCTATCTGTCGGGCATTGAGCATGGATCCCCAGACGACGCGAGAATGGAGTGGATTAGGGTTCTGGCACGCGAGTTGAATCTTAATTCCAATCAATGCACCAGGAGCAGGAGCAATTGATAGCGAATCCGTGCCGATCTCCCATCCACCACGTCGGCGTCGCCGTCGGCGCTGCTCCAGTGGCTTCCTCCTCCCTCCCTGGGTAGACGAACAATGGAAGGAACGACCCGGGACCTGGATCCTTTGGCAACAAGTTACGTTTCGTTCAACAGGTATCCAAAGACGGGTCGGATGGTTCGCTCGCTGAGCCCATTCGTCCTGAGGGAACCGGTCGGATGCCACTCGAGCAAGTACAACGGGTGATCAGGTTTAGGGCAATAAATGAAGCGGATTTCAAGAATAAATTCCATCCAATAAACTTATATAGGTTAAATAAGTTTTAACATGAAGGAGATAAATCA
>JBBPFP010000113.1:1103629-1113781 GCA_037974795.1 Kaempferia galanga | reverse complement strand
AAGATCTGTGGAAACTTCATATATAGGTCAATTTGTATGTTATAAGACGAAATGGATTTTCAGCAGGTATTGATATTGTGCACCTGAATGTGATTTAGGACGAAAGCTTTCAGCAAATGCAAGAGCACAGATCTTTCTCTTTCAGTTGAGGTGCAATATCTTCCAGAGTTGGCAACTGCCTGTAGACTTTCTTCTTGGCCATATACTATGTCTGTATCGATCAAAATTCATACCTAAATCTCCTCGTTTTTTTTTTCCTTTTTAATCTGTTATTTTTCAGACATGGAAACTGTACGGGACTACGAGGACAGTTCGTACTTGAGGGAAATATACAGTGGGGTCACAAATTACTAGAGGAGTAGCTAGCGGAGAAAGAAGTCTATCGTACGTGTAGATCTGCCAGATTGATTCATGGTGCCTTCCGCCGCACCCAGATTTGAGGACACCGGGTGATGGTTCCACCTTTGCCCCAATATTCAATTTACCTTGGCCCTAAGATAGATTTACGGGGTGCTGGGGACAAATAAATTCATCTTTTGTCATCAATATTCAATTTACATTACTAAATTAGGGTGACCCATTTGATCCATAAAAATTTTAAGATAAATCAGAAAGGTTAAATAATTCAACATTCTTAAATCAATCATATTTATAATTTTTTTTATGTTGGCATGTTTTTCGAACCAATTAATTTTAGAAAGGAGAGATGATTTAGTTCTCACAGAAGTTTTCTATCCATCCATCATAAAAAATTAAAAAAATACTAATAGAGGTAGTTATTCTAGATCGGTTTTTCAATTTAGTAGATCACTTATGTGGGAAAGAAATAATTAATGTAAATTGAAAATCACTCACAGTGAACGGTCCAAAAGCCCAACATCCTTTAATTACAATTCTATTTGGAGGAAAAATTTTTACGAATTAAACTGTGGATATCTGATAAATAACTGAGTACTATTACCATTGTGTGACGGTTGTTATAAACGTTCAGGATTTAGGTTGTGTTTTTAAAATTTTAGTTGCGTATAACAAGTATTATACCTCCATTCCAATGCTATCTAGATTTTGAAAGAAGAGCTTTCACCGTAATATTGCGTTATTTTTATAATCATATTCTTTACCTAGAGTATGAATTTAAAAGTAGTGTGTGATTTAAGACGAAGCTTTTTGTCATGGAATATATTTCATCATATACACAGCCAAGCATACAATATTAATTAAAATAACAATAACTAAGAAACCAGAATGCATTACATTCCGAGTCAAGGAGAGCATTCCGGCGGCGTTCCTTGGGGAAACCTCTTCGCATCGCTGCAGTAATTGTAGATCATGTAGTTCCTCTGCACCCACTTCATCCTCCTCAGACTCGTCGCGTCGAACTCCTGCCACATCCAAGAGCTCCCGCTGGCTGAGCAAGTGGCGGCGCCTCCGCCGGCAGGCCAGACGCAGCCATTGGCGTCGTAACCTCTGAATGCGGCCGTGAAGGGTGCTTGCGACCAATCGGTCTTCACCCGCCCGCCTCTGGTCGCCCAGTCCTCTGCCGCCCACAGGCTCGCGTACACCCGCATCGCCTGGCCCTTCGGGTACGCCACCCCCTTCGCCTCCATGTTCTTGAACTCCCTGATCGGCATTCCGTCCACGTAGAAACTGCAACACGGAAAACTTAACGAATTCATAGTTCGACTTTTCCTCAGAAATGTACATCGACAAGTGAGACTCACACAATGTGCCTGGGATTCCACAAAACAGAGTAGGTATGGAAATCCATGGTGGGATCGAACCAGAGCTTGAACTGCTGCTCTCTGTTTCCCTTCCCCTGCGCGAACACGTTGGTGTGGAGAGTGTAGGGGTCGCCGCTGAGATTCCCCAGAAACTCCAAATCGATCTCATCATGCGTTGGCCCCAGAGAAGATAACTGCAATACAAACAGCACAACTGATCGAATCCTATTATCTCAGAGTGAGAGTTATTTACAGGTGGGGATTAAACAGAAAAGCTCAGTCAGTATAAGAACTGGTATCTCACGCACATAGAAGGTTGTGACTGTGCCTGCAGAATTGCCCGGAACAAGCTTGAGCTGCACGTCGAACCTGCCATAAATGTATTGGTTCTTTGATAGAAAGCCGGAGCCGGAGCTCTTGTCGAGGGAGAGCGTGAGCAGTCGTCCACCGTTGAGGATTTTGCCTCGGCCGTTGCCCCAGGTTATGTCCACGTCCTGGTAGAAGTTTCCGGCCATTGCCGTACTGCTTGTGGAAGAAATGGCAAACAAAATAGAGAAGAGAAAGAAACGAGCCGTCGCCATGAACTTAATCAGTACTTGTTGAAGACGAGAGTTTGTGTTTGTGGGTTAAATAGATAAGGGAAGGTCGGGATATATATAGGGAAGGGAAGGGAAAGGTAGACTTGGGGAAGCTTCCTTCCTTGGGAAGGCGAGGTGATCCTGAAATGAGCTGTCGCCATTATGCTTGCCATTGAGGGTATGAACTATAGTACTTAGTCGCCTGCTATGTTGTAGTTTTGTACAGCCTTTTACCTGAAACTTTTGTCTTGTAATTTTGACATCGTATATCGATTCATCACATCACCACGAATTGTATTGTCAGAAAACTGAAGAAATGAATTCACCTTCCAAATTTTTGGTTAGAAATACAAGTCCATGATGTTAAACTAATTAATCAAGCTTTTGTGCAAGTGTGATGAAGAATATAATTTTGTTGAGCCTATGCTATCTGAAAAAAATCACAAGACACACAAGGTAGCAGCCAATGCAGTAAAAAAATTCACAAGATCTCGTATATGTAGAATATCTTGGTATTGTAGCAGTTGGATATCAAATCATCACTGATGATTAAGTAGATAATTTAATTTAATCCTTCTTGTTAGTGTAAATTATACAGATGACAAGATGTTGATCTCAGAGGGACTCAATAGCAGAGAGGAGATGAAAGGACGAGGGTGGCAGGATCACAAGCACCTCGTCGTTTTGTAATTTGTTCACTTTGACCGAACCAAAACCACTATTGACATCGTGAGATGCGATTAAAACCTAATGCCCGTGACCATGACTCAATGAGACCATGAACAAGCCAGTCGACATCAAATCCATGGATCCCCGGGTTGAATGATATCGGACAGAAGAGCTATTCTACAATTATTAGATGATAATTAATGTGAAATGGAGTTGTTGTCTCTCCAAAAGCACCGCTCACAACTAAATTACTCATACATGAGCTTAATTAATAACATCAGTGGAGCGGCCGATGATATGTTATTAAGATAAGCAAAAGAACTCGAGATAACAAAACGCAAGTTCAATCACTAGAATCTCTAAAAATGGTGTTGTAGCTGTAACGCATGTTGCATTATCCTAAGGGCTTTGCCATTTTTTATGAATGTCTGGGACCAATATTTTGTGAATCGGAGTCTGATGCAGAATCTAATCATGGATGTAGATGAGAATTTCGAAGGACAATCATAGAGAATATGCCAAGCTATAGGACCTATGATACTAATATAACATCTCCAAAAAAAAAAAAAGAAGAGAGAGATAAGGACGTCAATTAAGTGGAGTATTAGGAAAAGATTTTGAGTTGGAAGCTTTAAACAAAAATATATATATACTGCAGCAGCTATCTATAGATTAATTTGGCGGCATTATGGTGATAGAATTTGCTCCACTTAAAATTCATAGATAAATAGGTAAACATTCTTGCACTTGCACCTTAAAAAAATTATTTCCAGCAGCAGGCAGAAAAAACCCAATGATAATATATGATATATTTGTATTCAGGTGTACTTTGGCTCAACCATACTGTGAATTGAGTCTGAAAAAAAAAAAAAATAATGCAACGTAATAATACATATGATCTATTTGGATTCAGTAGCACTTTTGCTCAATCATAATGCGTATTGAATCTGGAAAAACAATGAAGTAGGAGGGATATATAAAGGAGTTATTGAGGAATACGGTTCAAAATGAAGATATATTTCGCAAGTAAATTATGCTCTAAAATGATAACAAAAACGACAAGTGATGCAACAGGAACCACATTAGATAAGTATGGTGCCTCTTAATTAAGTTGAAGTAAAACAAGTAAACGGGCACTTCTCTACCAAAAAAAAAAAAAAAGGTGCTTTGCAGATGAGTTCATACATCTAAGTGAGACTGAAGGATCTGCCCTGTTGCTTGTAACAGCAAACGAGGGGTTACAATCTGCAGTGTCAGCTTGAGCGCCAACACGGAAAGAGGTCAATCACTTATGGTTGCTTCCACAGCTTGAGCAAAATACCAAATATCTCGAAACAAGAATCAACAAACCATCCGAAAAATGGCTTTTATCTTGGCATGAATCAACCATGAACAAATGTTTATGATCTTGCAGCTTATCAGAATTGACCAATCAAAACAAATAAAATATATTTTGATGATCACCTGAACTTGTGTATAAAGATGAGTTCAGTCTTTTTTGTGCTTCTGGATATTTTCATGTTCATCCTATCAGCCAAGATGAAACAATGATAAAGGGTACACCTTAATTTTAATAAATATGAACGATGTTGATCCTGCCTCTAACATACTTGGCACAACAATATTTTTCTTTTTTGAGGAATAGGATACTGATATGTCAAATATATTTAGAGGATTTCACTCTCAGTGGACTTAACATGTGTATAGCCTATAAAGGTAAATACAAACACAAACTATTTGGTAAAGCTCTGAAAACATAACACGACAAAATACACAAAACTTGTTACTCAATGAAAAAAGTGATAAATGATCATAAAATTCATAAATGTCTATTGGTACATTGGAGGAAATTAAAACAAAAAAAACAATATTATATAGCAGCCAAATTTATAATTAATGTTATGATACAAGTGAATGGGATTTCACATTACCTGTGTATATATATCACTGTTTGAACCACCCACCTGAACCACTTAAATCGCCTAGGCAATCCACATGGGCTGATATTTAGAATATCTGTCTAAAAGGGACAGATTATTGGCTAGGCAAAACAGTCCCCTTTCAATACAGCCTAGGCAGTCACCTGGTCCAAATTTTACAACATTGGAACTGAGGATTGTTGAAAATTGGCTCATCCATCAAACAAAATTTTAGTTTTCTCACTTGATGACTGATTGCATTTAATGTAATAGACAGTAGGGATTAGTCACCAAAACTCTAGACCCATGGGAAAGGTATCATTTGAGTAAAGGGAGTGTATCTTTTGAGTAATGTAAGGTTGAAGTAAAACAACATAAATTTGTTACAGCATCACAATTTATACTAATTAATGATCAAAGAAATAGGTTTGAAATTCCTCGAATTTTAAGTTAACCCGCTGACATCAATAGATGAAAAGGAACAGCAAAGATTTATTCACCTTTATGCAGCCAATTGTTTATGTTATATGAACCAGGTGAGAAAGGCTCAAAGATTCTGTGTTTCAATGAATTAAATCTCACAAGAAAGTCCTACATGGCTTACTCAAATCTTTTCAACAAGAAATTCAGATATATAATTACAGTCGGAATTCAGTTGGTCACTAATGTTTGTCAGCAACAAACATAACAATCATAATAAAGAAGCAGGATTTAGGAGTGTAAGTTCAGCTGCTAATGATTCTAAAAAACAATATTGAAACAAGGATAAGTTACAACTACACCATTGTAGTCTACTGGTATTTGATGTGCCCTTTATTTTTTTTTCTAAAATATCCACTCTAGTCCATAATAATTTAAATCCAAATAATATAAAATCATACACATATTTTGTCATCTAAATGGCATCTATTTGTTATCCTTCGATCTTAAAGATCAAATCTAGTTAATTTAGAAACAAGGTATGCGAGTTATAGCCTAAAGCCAACTAAATTAATTTCAAAGTGGAATATTAATCATGTTATGGTCTAGTGCACATTTTAGAAAAAGAAAACGAAGGGTGGGTGCATGGCATGGAATGCCAATAGACTACAGGCATAAGCAGAAAGCAATAATATGAGAAAACTGACACTGCATAGTAAGGGACAGCTATGTAGATCTAGAAAACAGAAAATCAGTAATAACATGAGCAGTGTGGCTTGTGATTTGTGAAGAGTTTTAACAGACTATTCAAACAGTTGCAAAACCTTGATCAGCAAAAATGTATCACATAAAATGAACTTGATAGAATCATCATCTATCTGTCCCTACAAACTGAAAGATCACATGCATTACCCATTACCGCTCTCCATTTTCATTTGCATTACATCTATACTTCATATTAATTGTTGACAATGCCCATTTCAGCAGCAACTTCCTCAAATGGTCTCAGTAAAATTAAAATCATAGAATCAATCATTTCATGGGTTTTCATCATATTCCCATTCAAGCTCTCACTTACCAGTTGTTTCAAGATGGCTATCAGTGCATCCAAAAGTTGACCTTTTCCACTTTTTTCTCTTAAGGTCATCCATAGATCTCTCTAATATCTTCCTCTTCAGAATAGGTTAACAACTTTAATTCTTCCTAAAATTATCTTAGGGATGGAAAAAGAACCATCTTCCTAAAAAATTAACATGAAGTACTATTTCTTAATACTGCCAGGCTAGCTGATAGCAAACTTCCCTTAGATTAACTACATTCTAAAACATTCTGGCACATACTTTTGAGCTTATCGATAGAATATATATACACCAAAATGCAGATCCAGAAATTGGAGTGTAAAGTGAGGTTTTAAGTAAGCCTAATTATAAATACAAAACAACAAAAAAAGAAGACTACAAACTATTTGCATAAAGAAAGTAACAAGAAAATAAAATGTAAATGGCATCTTGAGCTCATAGAACTTTCCTTGTGAAGCTCAGTAACAGAACGAGAACAGTCAATATTGTCATCAGTAAGATGTGTCACAGAACATTACATAATCACAGTCCAACATTCAGACCAGAAATGATGCCATGACAAGGGAAAACCCTTGATGAAAATCCAAAGATATAAAAATTAAAGCAGGGAAGGAAACAAACCAAAGCATGAATCCATAACCAATGAATCAAACTGATCTACACAGTAAGACCTTGCAGCTTGAGAAGGCGTTTGATGGCTGAAGGACTCTTAACACCAATCCTAATCTTCTTTGCTGAGCTTGCTTTCCCCTTCAGTTTTTTAACTGCAGGAGGTGTTTCCTTGATAGGCCCAGGTGGAACTCCTTTCTTAAGAGCACTACCTTTTGGAGTAGCAGATGGAGGTAATCTCAAGCTCTGTGGAGGCAGAGGGCTATTTGGCTTCCAGATCAAGTTACTCTTCATTGAAAACCTTACCTTCTTAACACTTTTTCCAGTAGTACTATCACAGTTAGCACTAATTCCATTTTCGTTGGCACCAGCAGATAAAGCCTTTGTTCTTTTCCTCTTCTTTACACCAGTACGAGCAACAGGTGTTGTTGGTGAAGCACTTGATTGATCGCTACCAATAAGAATGCCAGCTTCAGCAGCAACCTTCTCAAACTGTCTCTGCAGGTTTGAAATCACGGACTCATCAAAATCAATCATTTCATGGGTTCCCATCGTATCCCCGTCTGGATTCTTAGCACTAACTACTACATCGACTTCACTACTTGTTTTGACAACATGACTCTCCGTGACAGAATCCAAAGAATTCTTTTTACCTGACTTATTTTTTTTCTTTTTATCAACATCTGAAGATGCCTTTGGTTTCTTCCTCTTCTTAGTTTGCTTGTCATCTGGGCCACCTTCGGTGTCTTCATTCTTAACATCAACCTGCCCGGTGGTTTCTATCACTATTCTACAAGTCACGTCCTCTGAACACCTACGGTCCAAGTACTCGGCTGAGATATCCACTCCATACTTTTCTAAATCGTTCTCCAACTTGAGAAAACCTTCATGCAAATTAAACAAAAATTTACGATTTCCCTGTAGAGTTTCAGAAGCTGAAGCTGCATCAAAGAACATCTTCGAAAACGCTAGGAGCAAAGCAATTTTACTGAGCTTCTCCTCTTCAGTGTTCAACTCCAATTGATCTCCAGTTTTCATCGGATTCAGCAACTTCCTTCCATTCTCCAGAAACCGGTCAAAAATGTTTACCTTAATCTTATTCACAAGCACCTTATCTGCAGATTTCTCCAGCACAAAAATGAAGGGCTTTATCACCAATTCTAGTGTGTTCACGACGAGAGGAAGAAGATCATTCGTCTCGTCCAAGAAGGCCTCCGAAACATGGTATTTGACCCCATTGGCCAAGTAATTATCGGATGCAAGAAGCGTTTTTTCCAACAATATTCTCATCATACTGCCTACGAGGGCGGGATCCCACGCTTTCTTCTTCAGCAGCAAGAAAGCATGCCGCAGGAACTTCCTAATAAGAAGATAAAACTTGTCGAGGCGGAGGAAGTCGATGCCTCCCCACTCCCGTCGGATGGTGACGAGGAAAGCCTCGAAGTATCGGAAGGCAAGGGGCGGAGGCAAGGCTTCGACAAGAGCAGCAAGGCAACCGGCGAGTTCGGACTGGACAGGGAGCTTATCTGCGTGCCAGAAGCAGTAGAAGAGGCCTTTCCATATTTTGATCAGATCAGCATCGGAAACGGCGTCGTTCGCTTGGCGGCAGATCCACGATGAGAAGGCACGGACAGCCCGCTCCCGTGTAACCTTGTTGCAAGACGCAAGACGTTTCGCGATGGCGGCGCCGGTGAGGGCGACGTCCATTGGCGCCGCCAGGAGAACGCACCGCAGGCGACGGAACTTCCGAGAATGCGTTGAAAAGCCACTGGATCCAAACCCTAATTAAGGGTATATGGAGAGGGAGGATGAGCCAAAAAATAAAAATTAAGATGCTTTACAAAGTTATTTGAATTGAAAATGATTTTAAAAAAATATTAACCCTTAAGATATTTTTGTATTTATCAAAAAAAAATTATTGAAGTTGGTTTAAGTAGAATTATAAATCTTTTTTAGATATTCTTATACCTATCCAAAAAAAAATGACGAGGTTGGTTTGAGTAGACTCGGTAATGAATCTTCTATTTTAAAATTAGTCAGATTATAAGATAAGATCTAAAAATATATCTCTCATGTCTGCCTATCTCATTAAATTTGTGAATTTGATGTTCTTCTCTCCTTAACCCATATACCTTTATTATACGGATAGATTTTATATCGGATGTAAAGTGTCTCGTTAGGTGCTTGTTCTTTTTATGTAAATGGTTGCTGTATAGGGCAAAATATCTCTTGAAACTTACATATCTATATTTTATTGTGAAGTTGACAATACTAAATCATTTAAGATGAATGATATTACCTTTCTCCCTCCTTCATAACACTCTCTCTATTCTAATCAATCTAAGTTACCTATATACGAAAAAAGCCATTTACTTTTAGGATTGAACGCCTAGATTATAAAAATAATAATAATTGAGATTTCGAATACCCTAATTATACCCCTAATCAGAGTTGTTAGAGTTGCAACTCTTGTAGATCTTTCCATAATTACTTATAAATTAGGTTTTGGGAATATATCTTTTACTTTGATCCTTCAACTCCTCATAAATCTCAAAAAAAAAAAAAACATGAGAGAAAAATGCTATAGTAGAACTTAACGGATACAATCAGTCTGCTAGACGACAAGTCGTATTTCTGTCCCATATAACTAAGATTAATGTTTCTAGCTCAGAAATATTTCATCTTTTTAATATCATGCTACCAATTTTTTTTTAGCATGCTTTGATGAAGATGCTTGAATCAATGCCCGCCCTTATTACCGTGTTAATTCTAGATGTGTTTAGTTTAAGTTATGATATATAATCTTAGTTATTAGATAATCATGTAACTAAAGTTATAAAAAATAAAACATAATCTAATAATATTTGGCTCAATTCTAGGTAATAGTATAATCTAATTTAATATTTATAATATCACCCTTTGAGTATTAATAAGCAGCAACCTAATCAACAAGAAGTTCATCGGAAACAATCCCCAACGGCAAAGAGAGAAAAGCTTCCGCCGGCAGAAATCAAAAAGCAACAGCATGCATGAAATTATCCAAATCGCCGGACAACAAGTTCAATGCCAGTGGAACCACATAAAGTTTCCACCTTTCTCCAAATTTAGCTCAAACAATCAAAAATAAACAAGTTGCTTCGAAACTGCTTCCAAATAA
>JBBPFP010000113.1:987896-998723 GCA_037974795.1 Kaempferia galanga | reverse complement strand
CTACTTGTGAACGATTGTTGCATCCGTTTGTGTCACACTTGGATAATTTTAGCCGAGGGACCTGGTGGTAAGGAAGACATGAATTGTACGAACATTTTGATTGATCTGGTGGTAAGGAAGACATGCATCCACATTAATGTTGCTCGACCTTTTAGGCTAAAGGTTAGGCCTCCCGTACCAGGCTGGACATTATGGTTTGGCCTGTGATTTTAGCCCAGAGCAGATCGGCCTGTTAAGGAGCTCGGCTGCTCTTCCTTCGGGGTTGTTCGCGGTCCAGCTACATCTAGTTAGGCTGATGGGCCATGGACCATTGGACCGCCAAATCTAAATTTGAAGCTAGAAGTGTTGCAATACAACATCGCACCACGTTGTAGCAAAAACAAAGCTGATTAAGTTTATATGTTATGTTATGTGAAAGAAAATAAATTATATTACCAACTTATAACCGACCTTCAAATTGATTAAGAAGTGAGAGGAATTTTTTCCAACATCACGCCGTATGGCACTTCGGTTAGTAGTTAAGGGTCATTAGTTGTGTGGGATGAGTGAGGGTTGTATGAATTTGATTGGGCTTGCTCGGTCATGATTGTAGATATTTCCTTGGATAATATAATTTCTTTATTTCAAAAAAAATATTAATTCATCCCAGTTGAATGGTCGAATAAGGGCTCTGATCCAATTATTCAACTGGGACAAATTTAATTTGACTTGATCACGAGGTTAAATAGAAATCATCCATGTATAATGGCATGGAGAGCCCCCGATTATAAGCCTCCACAAGCTAGCGCAGTTAATTTATATAAGTGTATTAGTGTCAATAGCTTCGAGATCGATTTTCAACTAATGCGGAATGTTCCGCTGATTACCTCAACTCCTCTTTGCATGTATTATTGTTACTAGACAAAGTCCCCTATACTTCTCTTTCAAATAGTGAAAAGTCATTTTAGATTGACCGTCTACTAATTTCACCTCCCCTCAGTAGCATTTGCGTTTCAATTTGTCATAGCAAAGAGAAGTACATGAATAATTGCTCGATGTATAAAAAGGAGATTAGCGGTCTTGGATAGTGGTATAGTAGAATACCTTTATAGTTTTTTTTAGATATTTAAGGATCGAGTCCTAGTTTCAATAATTAATGGATAAATTTTTCTTTATGGGTGGTTGACCTAAAAATATTAGACTAATTTACTACTCACTACGAGCTGTTTCTAATTTACCCTGATAGCTAATGAAAAATTTTCATAGAGTCCGATGATCCTAGAATTAATTGACGTAAAAAAGGGAACAACAAAAGGAGATTAGCGAAAGTAAACTCAAAGACAGATTTTTTTTTTAGATGTATATCATTAGAATTTGATTTTCATAATCAATTGGCCGAATAGGGATACAGATGGGTTGTTATGAGAATAGGTTGCCATAAATTAATATCTTTGAGAAATTAATATGTACAACAATTTAAGTAATGAAACTTGACCACAAGCACGATCCACAAACACAAATACGAAGCCCTTACTTGAATATGTGTAAGTGTAATGCATGTGAAACCGATTCATGACAAATTTTGCAAGAGACTGACTTGGATAACGAAACCCTAATCGGACTAGAAATACGATTAGGGCTGAACTAGCTCAGATTGGTTCAGCTATCCAACTCACATAGAGACCACTATCAATCCCAACTCGGCTTAATTGGGAAACAACCAAACAGCCCACAACAAAAAGCCCAATGAGATTCTGATAGAGACTCCCAAAAGTCATTTTCAAAAGACACCCCTCTATTTTGAAATTTAAATAAAGGATTGTAACCTTTCATTGTGCCGCTTTAACTATCTGATTCCTATAAATATCTTGCTCTATTTCGTACTTATCTAATTTTAATTTTTCAGGTCTTACCAATAAGACCTTTGAAAGTGTCTTGCAAATATCATACTATTTTATGAAGAAGTGCAAATATCATACTATTTTATGAAGAAGTGCTTGGTAGGCAGATTTAAAAGATGGAATTCTTATTCTTAATAGTTAATAGGAATTAAAATTAAAATATGGATTTGATATCTCTAATTTTATAACTGAACCCCCTATGTTATCACTAAATTTATTCTCCTCTCAATCAAACTCATTATCATTCTCATTACTAAATACATATCAAGCGTTCCTAAAAATCTGTCTCTTTATTAACTAACTTTCAATTATTTTGGTGAAGCTCAAAAGTAAATTACATTAATATCCTTTTTCTTTTCATACCAAAAATAATTTCAAAATTTATTAGTGATTTCAATTAGAGATCTAGAATTCAATACACTGTTACGACGTATTATTGAGAATTTTTCTCATTAATTAATCATGGATTAGCTAAAGTTCGAAACTCAATTGCGGTATATTATTAGAATTTTTCTTATTAATCAATTAAGGATTTAGAGTTCGAAACTCAGTTACGGCATATTATTGAAAATTTTTCTCATTAATAAGTATTTATCCATTATGTTAAGGTTTATAAATACTATGGTTCTCTTTAGTCTCACATCTTAGGATTGACAATACCATGAGCAAAGAAGTTTCTATAAATATCTTGGATTGTGGGTGTTAGAAAGTATACCTTTCTTGGCCTTTTGGCTAAGATTAAATGTAGTATCTATCCTTATCAGTTTAATATTTGATATAAAAAATTAAATTAATTTTGTATGAGGGAGAGTCCGTTACAATAGCTTGCTATTGCAGTTTTTAAGTGTCACCCTTGGCGCACCCTTAGGAGTTCAATTTATAGGTTTGTGACACTAATTTATGTGCATTCATGTGGCAAAAGGTGATTCGCTCGCCCCCGGCGCCTCCGCCAACCCGTCCCTGGGCCAACACGATTGTATAATTATACCCGTCTTTTAACCTCGATGATAAATTAGCCACATCAACAAGCATAATGTGCTAGCGCAACATGTTCGGGCTACATTTGGTAGTTGTGAACATGTTGGAGAGTACCGAGGTCCAACCATGCTGAATGACTGGTGTTTAATGGTTAATAGCAATATGTCATTTTGCAGTTAGTAATTGTTTAATTCATTTTGTGCTGTTGATATCCTAGAATGCTTTTGTCTTGTTTCATAGATACATTTTATCCTATTATCATTTCATCCCGTTTCTTGACTGCTTAGTTCCTCCTCTTTGCCCTCCTTGTCAGCTAAGGTCAGATCTTTACTAGGAGGATGTTCTAAGAACAGTTCGTGGACCTTTTCAAGGATTTGCAATTTATCAACCATTTTTTGTCTATGTAGTTATCAAGGTTAATTATGAAATTTGGATTTTCTTTGTGGTTTCCTTTTACAACTTCGGTAGTTTCTAATTGTAAAATTTTTAGAAATATTTATTCTGTAATTCTTGTAAGCAATTCTTCTGCAACGTAATTGATGTTAACTTAGCAACTGCTGAGGAAATTGTTACATGGCCATCGTAGATGTCACACCGAGGAAATTGTTGCATGGTTTTTGTAAATTTAGGGCTTCGCTAATGGTTGTGTAGACCCAAATGAGCATGAACTAAAGTAGATACCGTTGCTAGGAATAGGATGCCAATTCAATGCCAATAACATAACAGAACCAACTACCAATATGAGCTAGGGGATTAATTAAATTGAAGCTACTACCAACATCAACCCTATGGGATTTAATCTACTAACAGTTAATTCAAATAAACTTGTTAGAAAACATCTACATTTTGGGCTACTAGGGTGACCAAAACTCCAAAAAAGAAGTCAGATATAGACCTGCATGTCAAAGGACCATTTAAGAGGAATCTACCTGCTTCACAATACTTGACCGTCGATCCGATAGCTGAGTGCATATCGGAGGAGCTAGCTGCTTTAATAATAGCACAGGAAATGATTGATAATCTGCAGCACCTGATACATTTTTCAAAATATAATCAAATCCAAAGAAAAAATAAAACCATCCATTATCTAATAAATAATGTAAAGAATCAAATTTTGCATCCTATTTTTTTTACAAGAATGATGACCCCTCCTACAGATATAGTGTCTGCATCACTAATTAGTCCAAATATTCCTAATTGTCTAAAAGTAGCCATTGAAAATATAACAGGGTAGCTTTCATGTTTGTTACTGTGATCTTCCGTTCACCTATTGTTATTTCCCCATCTAGGTTTTTCATCCCTCATCAAAAATGTGGTCATGCGATACTCCATGACAGATATTAATTTATCTGTGGGAGAAATGCAATTATAATCCTCAAGTGTGAAGCACAAGTTTTGGAGGGAACAAGGTGCAAAGCCAAATTTTCTCAAAATTCATAGGAAGGCTGATGGAGGCATGCACAACAAAATATTCAAGATTCCAAGAAAATATTACTGCAAGAACATGCTGTTGCCTATGTGAACTAGGTTGACAAATACCGACTTGAAATAATTTACAAACAAAACTATTTTCTGAAGCGAAATATTTTGTTGATCAAATAGGTAAAGTTAAATCATTAGATAATAAAACAATATGTCAAAATTTGGCAATAATGCAGAATGTACATAGATACAAGGATTGGCGCTAAATCAACACAGAACCCTGCTACAGCATGGCTAGGCCAACATTAGGATGTGCCAATTAGCACTGTTTTTGTTTGTCTCCCATGCCACAAATAGGGAATCTTTGCTTAAGAACAAATTAGAAACATTTGTACAAGAGCTAAAAAGAATCTGATTGCTTGAGGAATTTGGCTAGATAGAAGTTAATGTATGACTAGGCAATTTCTAACATAATCTAAACTATACTATTTTCTTTTTTTTTTTTTTTTGGTTAACTAAACCAAATTTTATAACATTGTAATGACAGATAAATCTAAATCAGTTACCAAAAAAAACTAACTAGAACCATATTCACATATGTGCTAGAGAACTGATGCACCTGATAATGATAAACTTTGCTGAATCATTTGAGAACGCATATGATTACATAAAAATAGGGAAAACAAAGTAAACTTAAACCTCCAATGACAAGGCCTTCAACTCTTTGCATGGCAGAAATACGAAGCGACCAATCTTTCTCTGGAACTAGTGTAGATGTTATTTTCTCCATCTCCTTGACCAACTCCTTCTCGGTGAAAACCTTAATAGGCGCCACAGGCTTTTCAGTAATATCAATTTCACCTGCAATTCAACCACGTTGTAGAAAACATCACATGAAGAAAAACATAATCTAAAACTAATTAAAATTCATTGATGCACCACATAAAACTGACACTTGATGTACAATATAACCACAGAATAGGGTTAGCATCTTGTGAACCAGAATTGAACGTGGGGTGGGGTTCAAGAAACAAGACCAGGTAACTGCTCCACCAAAAGGTAGAATGAACCCAATAACAGCAAAAAGTCATAGAAAGAAGTTAGTGTTGGTCCTTTGTCAAATCAGTACATAAAAGCAATATCAAACAATAACCATGGTTTGACTAGTCATTCAGATAATAGGCTTCTTTGTCTGCCAATTTCTTAAATCCAGATGTTAAACAACACTAAACTGCCTGTTTTTTCATAAAATTTCTCATTAGAAAATTAGAAAGCAAATCTGAATCTTTTCAACAAGAAAAAAATATAAAATGGATGGAGAACATTATAGTGGACATTTATCAAGTGTTCAAAATTTTAAAAAATATATGTCCATAGAGCATGCAGTCAAACTCATGCATAAGATGTGCTATATTGGCTCACATGAATATGCATAGACAATCATAATTAAGAAATTATTAATTATTAACTATATTCCTATGAATAAAATATTTGTTAAGAACTTAACGAAACTATTTTTAAAACCCATATAAATAATATTTTTAAAGATTACAATATAAAAAGTTAGAATCAATGAAAAAAGCAGCAGCATTTTCACGAGAAATTCTTTCTTTTGTTTTGGATTGCCAAATAGTCATTCCTTCTGACATCTTTAGAGATCATTCTTGCTTATGTTGATTCATTCATTTTATACTTGCAATCAATTAAACATAATCTAGATCAATCATATTCATTTTATCTACTGAGTTTCCTACAAATACTGAGGGTTGAAATCTTAAATTAGGAAAATGTGGATAAGAAAAAAGATAGATTAAAAAATTAAAACACATATATACGACATGTACGAGTGTATATGGATGTAGCATGCAATGAAATATTGCATATGCACATGAAGCATGTAGATTGCATCTACTGCAATTCATATTCACATTCTGTTAGCTATATTTACCACTAAGTGATACAACCAAAAAATTCTCTTGGTTGGCATAAATTCCATATTTCCATGGAATTAAATCCGTCAATGGAAAGTCAAGGGAACAAAGGAAAAGGGAAAGACAAAAAAGTAGATGCTGTGTGCATGTTCAACTACAAGGACCATTTGAGACTCTCATTTTGCAGACAGTGGTTCTGAAAACACACTTATGCTGAAGAATTTTTGCAAATCATCAGACTGGTTTGTGGTGTAGATTAAACGGGAAAAGATATTTTATTTTATTTCCACATGTGGTGATACATGGAACACATGTTCATGTGATATTGTTTAACCATTCCCAATAAAAAATAGCTAATGGATTATTAAGAAATAACTATTCCCCAAAGCTATCACTATTTTAATTAAAATATGCAATGAACGATAATCATCTTAACAATTAAGACAAATGACATAACAAACATTTGCATGCAAAGACTGACTAACCACTAGAAAAGGAGGTTTCTCTGGTAGAAATTTTTGTCCTTGGGCTGCTCTTCTTATGACTTGCAGAAGCTGTTCTATTGTCGGTAGAAATGTGACTTCTAACCCCATCAGATGGCAGAGCCTTTGGTTCTATCTTTTCTAACCTGGCATTGATTTCTTTTATCTGCATTATTGAAAAGACAATTAGTTCATGAGTAGATTTGCAAGCTTCTCAGTCTAAATTTAGCATTTGGCCTTTATCATAAAATGCACTCTGCAGACAAACAATTCACTTATACTTGATTCAGCCTGATCAGTAGCCAAAAATCATTACCATGGAAGAGGGAAGTGAGTGACGTTGCAATTCCTCGTGAAATTGGGTTCCTACTTGTGCATACATCTCCTGCAAAAAAAAGGTGCCAGAAATTATCTCACTTGCGGTGTTCAAATGGGACCAGGGATCATCTTAAGATGCATAAAATCAAGTTTAGAAACAATTTACAATGTTTAGCATTGAAGGTTAAAAATATTACCACACAAAACAGAATATCTATGCATCAAAAGGAATGAACAAACTTAAACTTTAGCACCACAATGGAACTGTGTACCAACCTCAATACATGAAGCAGCAGCTTCTCTTACACTTTGATTAGAGTCTGTCAATAACTGCAAAACCTGCAAAGCAAGAGGGAAAACTTTTTTTCAGGAAAAAACCTCCATTTGAGTGGAATTTGTGTGTGTGTATGATAATAGAGCAGATATTTATTCACGATAAGTTAGACATACAGGAGGAAGAAGGACTCGCTGAAGAGGTAGCTCTGTCGAAGCAAAAAGTCCAACTGCTGTGGAAACTGTACGAGCAAACTCTTCACGCACTCTCCAACTTCGATGTGCCCATGCATAACTTCCAGCTCTTTCAACAATGATTGTCGGGGATGATACCTAATACACATGCAAGCCTTGGTTTGTTATCAGATATTCTCAATTGAGAAAAATGGCAGCAGTTGCAAACACAGTTATAGATGGACCAACAAGTTTTATATCAAACACCTACTAGCATAACCTAACGAGGAAAGCATTGCAAAATATCCAATACAACTACGAAATTATTTCATAGAAAGTTCTGAACCGACTATCCAAGATGTAAACTGTAATGCATTACGCAAAAAACCCTCTATGGATCTCAAAACCCAAACTACCATAATTTATCATGGATAAAATGGCACTATACCATAGAAATCCTAATCCTCCTTTTCTTTTCAATTACTGACACAGGTGTTGACACTATCAAGAAAATTAAATGATTTTGTCCAACGACGAAGAATATCGAATTATTCCATTAGATAGACAAATCCCTGAAAACACAATATTAAAAAGAAAAAAGAACCCTAAATTTTCCAATGGAGAATCAACAGATCCAAAGTTGAATTTGACAGACACTTATAAACCTCAAACAAGGAAAAAGCGCCAACCAATATTCCGGCAGATAACTAACAACCAAAACAAATCACATATTCAATGGCACAGGAAATACGAAAAAGAAATTCTGATAAAATTCCTACCTCCATGAGAGTAATGAGAAGCTGCCGCGCCGCCTCCCTCACGGGCTGCTTCCCATCCCCGAGCCTCTCGACGACAGCCGGCACAAGGCCGTTGAAATGGATCTTGAGGTGATCGCCCGAGAGCACTGCAGCAGCGGACAGCGCCTGGAGTGCACCTTGGGAGACACGGAAGTTGCTGTCCTTCAAGAGATCCATGCAGGTATCGACGAGGGAGGTGACTTCCGCGGAGGAGAGACTCCTTGTGGTAGACTCCAGCACCTGGAGGAGCCTCTCCACGCCGGCCATTCGTTCCTTGGTGTCCTTAGCCCGCGCCGCCTCCAGTGCCTCCTCCATCGTAGCCCCAGCGAATGGAGCTCCGATTCCAACTGACGGACGGAAAATTAGGGGTCAGATCTCGAAGAAAGGAAGATGATGCCGGATCTGGTGGAATTTGGGGCGATTCTTTCTCTTGCTTGCAGATCGATCGACCGGTCGAGAGAGAGAAAAAGAGAGACGGTGAGGGGGAGGTAGGTTCTTGCGAGTCGAGAGCAGAGTCACAAAACTGAGTGTGTTTTCCAGTTAAACAACATGCCACTATGCATAACTTTATTTACACAAGTGCCACTGCGTGGTTCATTCGTTCAGACCTACGCGTAAGAGTGAATCTCCGCCGTGAATAGTAAGATAACGTGCAAGCATCCGAGGGCAAGTGACTGAGGTACACAATAAATGTATTAAATATGTGCGGGCAACTTGGAAGGTTCCCGAACGTTGCCTCAACGCTTCCCTAATTTACCGTACGATCCTATCGTAGTTTGCTACGGCCGGGATCAATTTTAGACGGTCTTTAAAACAACATCTTTTTCATTTTAAAATTATTTAATTCATAATTTATCTCCTTTTACCTGATTTAAAACCAATAAAATCATCTTAACATCCTATTATTTTAACTCTCACTCTAAAAAATATAATGTTTTATTATGAAAACAAAATGATTTTTGTTATTTTATTAAAAAATCATCGACAACTTTTAACCATGATATATAACATTGCAATGTGCAAAAAAAATTTAAGAAAAAATATCTTAATTTTTATAAAAAAAACGTTTAACTCTCACTCAGATTAATCGATGTAAGACTAAGCCGATCACTCATGATTAATTTACGTGGGCGGAATATAACTAAAAAAATTATAAAATAAAAAATATTTAATTTACTTTTGAATAACAAATTTAGATAATTAATTTATTCGCTAAAAATATTTTTAGAATTTAGTTAAATTTAATCAAATCAATACTCGATCTCAATCGTATTCACCTTGGTATTGACAAATAAGTTTGACCAACTAGTCTATTTGTTTTTTTTTTAATCTTTTATTTTGTTAAATAATAATAATAATTTTAGTGAAAAAATAATTGAGTGGGTCTGGTTAATGGTAGCAACTGGCTTTCTTAAACGAAATAAAATAGTTAAATCATGCGAACCCAGTTTAACCTGTCATTAGGTGTGAAAGGTGGGACAGTAGTTGTATGTGTCGTTTTACTCACCATAATAAGTTTGCTTTCGACAGCCTTAGTGGAATGGTTTTAGATAAGATTAGGGAGTAGGTAAAGATTTAATTATATATATATAAAATTAAGTTTTCTGCGCATCGCACAGTGATAGCAACTTACTTTCTTTTAATTTTTAATTTTTTATATAATATTCATATTTTTATAAAAATTTAATATTTTCAAAAATATAAATTTTAAATACTGATTATACAATTATACGGATAAACGGTTAAAATGTGTTCTTTTTTAATTTTTATTTTAACTTAATATTATAATTCAATTAGAGAGTTTAAATCTTAGAGGTAAAATATTAAATTTTTTACCCCTAGGGTTCAAACTTCTCAATTAATTTATAGTATTCAAGCGATAAATCAAACTAAACCGAAACCAAATCTAATCAAACAAAATTAAACCAAATTAAATCACTAAATCAAATTAAAAAATTTAGTTATTTTGATAAAAATTAAATTAACAGATATTTTATAGATTGAGTCTATTCATATTTTTTTAAAGTTTAATCGATTTAATTGGTTAAAAAAAATTTAGTTAGTTTAATTTTTGATATAATTGGTTCGAATGGTCCAATTTAAACGGATTGCTCAACTCTTTTAAGTACCTCCAGTCGTACAGCTATTTTTTTTCTTAAGAATAAAATTACAAGTAAACTTAAAGGTTAATCAATTAATTAAACCCGGGTTCCCTTAACTTCTCGCTCCTCCTCCAACCAAGTAGTCAGGATCCTTTTACCTTGGTCCATACTTGCTCTGAACATCCCCGTGTGAAGTTAGCTACTTAGAGAGTATTTGGACGAGTTTATAAGCTCTATAAAATAGTTTATAAGTTGTTTTTGAGTTTACAAGTGTTGGGCCTAGATGTCCATAAAAAAAGGATGAATAGCTTATTATCCTAAATTGTTATTTTCTTCTTACAAAGTTAATGCACAAGTAAAAATATAAAAACTAAAACTAAAAAAGGATAAGCCAATGACACATTGCGTTTAATGTGGTTCGGAGATAGCTTACTCCTACTCCATCACTGTCAGTAAGGTAGACGATCCCG
>JBBPFP010000113.1:876366-900077 GCA_037974795.1 Kaempferia galanga | reverse complement strand
ATTCTGAAACTTTCTAAACCTTTTGAGCAATATTGGAAATCTTTTACAATGATAACAAAGGATACATTTAGACTCCTAAGCACTACAGAAACCTACAGGAGATGGAATAAATCTGATCAGAGCTCTCTAAGTCTATTAATGAGTTTTAATCGAAAGCATGGATGTAGGTCATTTAGATTTTTCGAAAACTTGTAATGAGATAAGAGAAGTTAGTCTGTAGAAGGTATATATAGTGTCAAATACTAGTCCTAAGATACGTAGGCAAAATTATGATCATCTGCCAACTAGAACAAATGTTGGTGCTGGTTTTCGAAGATCATCACCATTGTATTGGTTTTGATCACACTGTGATATTGGTTTCTTAAGACTGGCACTACAGTGGTGTTGGTATTCAGAAACTAGCATGGTGAAACATATGAGAAGGGTAGAAATCAGTACCATAGTGTTTCTCTGACTTTGATTGACTTAGCCAACACCCTTCTTCTTACTCATGTGTTGGTCGGATAGAGTGTTGGTTGAACATAGAAGTGAAAATTAACTAGAAGCAAAGCATCACACTGAAATATCTTTGAATCTACTACACAAGCTATCTCTTCCCTCCCAAAAGTGGTTGCCCCATGCACTGCCTTTCACTCTTGTCAATAGCAATATCTAGAAGCTACGAGAGAAGAGAATCACCAAGGAATCAGGATATAACAAATTGATTGTATAGAGTCGAGACTACTAGTGAGCGCCAAACATTGAACACTATATATATCCCTTCTACGTACTAACACTCATTGATTGATTTAAAGAGCTTTGATTAATCTTATTCCAAGTTATATAGGTTTCTACAATGCCTGAGAGTCCAAACAAATCCTCCATTATCATTATAAAGGATAGCTAGAAAGGTTTAGAAAGTTTCAGACTTTATGCCAATTGGTATAGGCCTATAACTTCGTATAAGGGACTCGGAACTAGGATTTCTTACAATTTATCACTTATACATACTCCATACTTCCATCTCATTGCATGTTTTTTTTTTGGAAATCTAAGCCCCCTATGTCCATTAATGGGTTTCGATCAAAACTAATTAATAGACTTAGAGAGTTCCAATTAAACTCATTCTAACACCTATAAATTTATTAGGTGAACTTGAGTCTAAATAAACCCTCATTTACTTTTTTAAAACCCACTTAGCCGTACTTAAAATGATTAAAAACCTTTAGAACACTATGGTACTTATTTCTAAAGACCAACACCATTTATATGATGTTATATTTAAATTGTAAAAATTAACACCAAAATAATTTTTATTTTATTTTAAACTTATTTTTATTAATAAAATTAGTACACATTATTCATTTTAATTTTAATTTTTATTCTTTTATGATTAGGTGTTAAAAATATTTAGTATTTTATTAACTTTTATTTGAAAATAAATAAATTTAGAGGATAATAAATTTAAAAGAAAAGAGGAGAGAGAAAAAAATAATGATAAACAAGAACCCAGGACAACCAACCTAAAGAGAAGAGAGAACCTAAATAAATCTGCTACCTTAAAAAAGAAGATAACAAAGGTAAAAGAGAGAGGACATAGAAGAAAATAAATGTTACATGCAAATAAGAGGGGAAAGAGATTATTACATGCAAAAGGAGTTTGAGAAAAGAAAATAGAAAAACTCAATAGTTTCAGAGGGGTAAAACTGAAATCAAATGCATCGTTTAGAAAGTTTGACACTTAGTGCATTTTTTAATAAAATCAAATTTGAAATGTGCTATAAATATTTTACTGTACGTTATGAATTTACTTGATAGACAGAAAACAAGACAAAACCATCTATATATTTAATATTAGTCAGATTATAAAATCCGAATACCTCATTAAAAATATTAATTGGCAAATGTAGGTTGCATCAACATGACAATACGTCTCTCCGGGTAATTCTTGACTGTTCGAAATCTCATGATCCAAAAACTAACTATTCAATGTAGAGAAGTGAGTATAAACACAAACAACAAGATAACAACAACTCTACCTGTACAGTAGAAGCCTGAGGTAGGCATTTTATGGGTCTTTTACTTACTGATCCATATCAAGTTTATATTATACAAGTCTCAGGCCTGCTAAATACAGATAACCTTAGAGAAGATCTTCTAAGATGATAATAAAATTGTAGGATTTGTGATGGGGTCATTTTAGATTTTAAGCTGAGATGCTAATCCATAGACCATTGGCGGATGCTTTTGACTATTGAAAAACTCACATTTAAAAAAGTTAAAATATATTTCAATATGAATGCAATACGCCAAAACAAAAGAATCCAACAACAAACAATAATCAACCAAAATATACAATCCATACAAATCATATAGCTCCAACACATGCCAAATATCAACCGACCACGTTGTAATTTAACTATTAAACAAATAGAAACATCAAATCAAATATAATCCAATGGTAATATGGAAATTACCAAATGTCAAAACAGCTCATATGTGTATGATTGTTTTTTTAAAAAGTATAAATATCCATCACAATAAAAATATTCATCAACTATGTAACTCAAAATCACGCCAACCTTGTAAAATGATCTATAAGGTCATTTTCATAATTGCACTAAAAAAGCGTTTTCATTTTATCATGCAACCATAATCACAGTGTATCAACTAAAATTCCAACTCTTTTGATGATGTAAAAACCAATGAAATTCAGATGCTGATTGAATCTATAAAAACTATAGATATTTTGACTTCAAACTTTGCTATAAAAACTAAATAATAATATCATATGAAAACGACACCCTGCATACCGTACGATGCATCCATTTCAAAGGCTTTATTGATTTGTTTCTCAAATTTTCTTAACCTGAGTATTTTGGAAGGAAGATGGGGGAAAATGTATATATTTAGCACATTAAATAATAATAATAATAATAATAATAATAATAATAATAATAATCAAAGATCCATGCGCCACAAAGAACTCAGTCAAATATGATAGACGAAGATCTGAAGGCTCTCAGTAATTTGTGCAACACAACAATAATCCAACTCAAATTTGATGAAGCAATATTGCCCTGCGAAATCTCGACAACAAGTGGACCATCATATCTTGTAGTGGTCCATCTAGAAAGATTTTGCAGTGCAGCGATTTTAAATTGTTTGTGCAGGTCACAAACTCGATCTTCAAAGTCTAATGGGGAGGTCAAAAGCTATCTGACACGTTCTCCTTCTTTGTTATGTATCAGTCCACTACTAAATTATTAGCTAGGTTTGAGTCTTTTTCTCCCTCCTAAAAAGTTTTCTAGCTTTTTGTTATTTTTTTCTCGAGAGCTTTTCAGATATTCGAGATGATGGTTATTGTTAGAGGCCTTCAAGTTGATGCTTTAATTTCCTCTTCAGTTTGGTTTCCTGACAAACTTTAATTGGCAGAAGAAGCAAGCATCGACTGGTTAATACATGTGTTTCAGTGATCTGAAAAGGAAACAGAAACAGTCACTGCACTTGTTGAATCCACTGCATTGATAACATTGCCATTGAGTTTAAAAAAGAAATTTAACTTTTTTTAGATTAGATCACTGCAAAATTCAGTACGGAGGTGATTAATAAAATTTTACCAAGAAACTGAATGATGTCTTCTTGATTTATTTCTGTTAATTTAAGAAGACTAACTACAGTTTGATGTGGATATATAAAAAGCATATTGGTCCTACATTTCGTCAATTTGGGAAGTTTGTCCCCAGTCAACAGTTCATTACTGTCATCAAACAGCCTATCAAGGACAATTTTTGTGGATCCTATCATCAAACAGCCTATCAAGGACAATTTGTGGGCCTATCATCAAAAATCTTGCGCTAAGACAAAAGCACATGATTTAAAAATTGAATATACTTGCTATAAAGAACAAATGTACACTATAAAAAAGAATTGGACATAAAATTAGGAAAAATAGATGCACATATGATAAAACAATGGATGCACGTAAGTACTCTTCATAGAAATCTTAATGAAGGATAAGCACCTAGGTTCTCTGCAAATATTAATGCTTGAAGATCACTCTTGTGATGCTAAATTGCGACCTTATCCTCCTAATTTTTTATTATCCTATATAATCCTATATAACAGAATTAAAATTTCATACTTTAAAATGTAAAATAACTATTTGACGCTTGCCTCTTCAATATATATATATATATATATATATATGAAATCACAGCTCTCTCGTGAAAACTATCCAACACATATTACCAAACATCTTACCCAATATGGCACTTACCCAACCGAACCACCGATCATGACAGTTACATGACACACCACCCACAAAATTAATCCCCTCCTATTCTGTTTCCTCACACAAACTCCATGAGCCCACAGATTCACCCTCCCTCTTTTTCATATGTCTTATGCTACTTAAAGCTAGTCATGTGGACTTGTTGGGTTGGACATACAGAGAGAGTTGGCAGTGACAGCATTGTTTCTTATATATAAGTTATATAATATTTGTTTTTGACATCCATCTTTTGATTATTACCATTACACCCATAAGTTGAGTATGAAGTTCGAGCTGACACGGTTAAAAGCTCATTTGAGAATTTTAAAGGAAAGAGAAATGGAAGTTGAAGTGTCTGAAATGGGGTTTTAGCCTAAATTTATGACGGATTATATAAGACAAGCGTCCATATTTGTTAGGGAACCAGATCACATGATCTTCTTAATGGGCCAATGGCCCACGAGCCGTCAGCCAGGTTGCCATCACAGTAGCACGGAGATTGCGAGATTTGCGCACATTTGGTAAACGATGCCAAATCCCGCCCGTGTTATTCTACGTTAAGTACCTTTAATAATCAATGTTAGATGAAGATTAACAGGTCTCCGATTCCTAAGACAAAGGGGACAAGGACATCTTTGGGAACGAGTTAGGCCATTTTAAAACGAGTCCAAGGGCGCTTAAACACGGATTAACGAGAAGAAGAAAGAGACCAGGATCGGTTACTGTGGTGTGACACGTGGCGGGAGGGGAGTGCCTGTTGCAGTGTTCCATTGGCGGGGAAGTTGGGTGGGGAGGTAGGGTCGGGTGTGGGAAAGGGAAGGGACATCGAGCTCTGCACTTTCCATCTTCCCCTGCACATCTCCACTTCCCTGTGCTCTGCTCTTACCGTTCCATCCACTATAAAGTCCTCCCTTCATTCCACCCTTTTGGCCTCTCTTCATCTCTCTCCACCCACCCCACCAGTTTCCCTTCTTTCATCTCTCAGTGTCACTCACTCATTGTATTACTTGAGTAGATTAAGAATGTCGAGCGGAAGGAACAGGATCTCGGACGAGGAGATCGATGAGCTCATCTCCAAGCTTCGATCCCTCCTCCCGGAGACCCGTCGGCGCGGCACCAGCCGGGTAAGCAAAACAACAAATACCTAAACAGCACAATTTATAGACTTAAGAAAAAAAAAGGCTACATTGATGACACGACTAACCTCGTGGCGTGCCCTCGAGCAGGTCTCCGCGGCGAGGTTACTGAAGGAAACGTGCAACTATATCAGGAGCCTGAACAGGGAGGTGGACGACCTCAGTGACCGGCTCTCTGCGATCATCGCGACCATGGACACCAACAGCGCCGAGGCCGAGATCATCCGGAGCCTGCTCCGTTCTTGATTAACGATAGCTCAGCTAATATAATTACATCTATATAAATATGGAAGTCCACATCTACATGACTACGTAGATGTATATAGATAGTGTACGTACGTAAACTCTGTTCTGAGAGTGTTAGGAAGTAGCAAGCATCAGTATTTCCATTTTCTTGTTCTTTTTCTTTCGCTTTGTGAAGGTCTGGCTCGAGTTGTTATCTCTGCGGACAACCGACCGACATCTGCACTAAAAAAATAGTAATGCATGTAATCAGTCAAGGTTCTACATGAATCTGCGGTATTGCCCATCTAATCTGGAATCTAACGAAGACCGTGTTTTCTGTGACTCTGTTGATAGCGTTGTTAAATGACACGGCCCACAATACATCTCTTGGTGCTATGCATTCTGACTCGTCTCGTCCTTTTAACCAGTAAGTTAAGCGAATTTGGAATGCCAACTCCTGTTAAATTTAAACGTTATCACATACGAAACGTATTTATGATTGTAGCGAAGCAGAAAACATTAATGACCTGTGGATGTGTTCGGGTTGCCAGTTTCTTCGAATCAGCAGCAGCTTCGAAAAAAGAGGCTGCTTCCTTGCCAACGATAAGAGGACGATTCATGAGGAGGACGATCAACAATACGGATTTGTTCTTGAGGACGAAACGTCAACGTCGCATGCGCATAGGATGAGGACGTGGGTCCCATGGAGCGTGCCGGCTGTGCAGCCTACAGGACGCTTTTGTTTCGGTAGGTACAGAATCGGTTGAACTGACGGTTTAACTTGTAACTTCGTAGGGCAAGCGCACAGCACCAAACACACAGTAAACAGATAGAAAAGTAAAAGAATTGGAACTCGCACATCAAATGACCTGAAGATTAGAGGACATGATACCAAATCCGCGGTATTACGATTAATATGATGTCAAAAACCTATGATTGCACTGTACAGATCACGATTGATAAAGGGAAGAAAAAAAAACAGAAGTATTTCCAAAACTTGTCCAATTTCCTTACGCCGGACAACAGTGACCTGCAAATTCAAAGAGCATGCTGATTTAGAGCATAGAAATTTTAAAAACTCTTTAAAAATATAAAGATTGAATCAGAGTGTGAAATGTATGCTCTTTTAGAGAGGCTGGTTAATTCTCGTTGTAAGTTTCTAAGATTCGAAAAAGATTTTAAAAAATCGGGCTGCAAGAAAATAGTCAAACTGTTGTTCCTAAAGATTTTTCCATGAACAATTTACAGAGGAGAAAATAGGAATCGATGACGAATTTAGAGTAAAATAGCAGCGGATCAAATACGATTTTCAAGGATTGAAACAACTCCAGTCCTTGTCAATGATAATACAATAGTTCGTAATAGCATGGCACACAAACCCATTTACCAAGGGGAAAATAGAAGCAGATGACTGATTTGGGGTAAGAGAGCGACGGCAAATCAAAATCGAACCAGAATTATGAAAAACAATAAAGGAAACTGAAGAAATCGAACCTAAAATACCTAATCAAGCCGATCCGAGGGCGGTCCGGCTATTGCGAAGCGGAGAGGCCGGAAGCGATGCGACTCGAGAACAGAGAGCCGCATCGGTGGAGACGGTGGCATGCTGGAGGGCGAGGTGGAACCCGATAAGCCTCTCACTCAACCCCGCCCCAGCGACGGCGACTATCCGCAGGTCCTCCTCGCGGATCCGCCTCACCTGGCTGTGGACTAACGGCCTCGAAGGGCTCCTCGGTTCCTCCACCTCCACCTCAAAACTACGTACCCTTGCCATGGAGATCGCTGCCGTCATCGACCCGCGCTCCTGCTCTCTCCCTAGGGTTTTGAACGAGGACCAATAAACGGCCGGGGGGTTAAAAAGGGCAGGAAGAAGGCGAAGCGCGCGATCGCTGCTCCGTCTACGGCACGCCACCGTCGACACGTGGACGTCATCGCTCAACCGCTACCTTCACCAGCCACGTGTCCTGAAACACACGTAGTTCTCCGGGGCGTTGACTGCACACCCGGTCAAGGATCGCTATCGTGGACGGCGGAGGTAGCGAGGGCTGAACCAGATCCGTGATATCGGTGTCCACGCAAGAAGGAACCGTGTCCCACGTGTCCCATCACGTGTCACGGCAGTAACTATTATAAGGTGAGGCGGAAAAATCCCATGTAATTTACCCCCAACTTTTCAATAATGAAATTGAATTCTATCGTAAATTAAATTTAATTTCTTGGAATGAGTTAATAAATAAAAAAATTTAATTTAATTTCTTAATTTAGAATCTATCAAAATTTAATTGAATTCTTATATTTTTACCAGTTTGTCCTTTTTTATTAAAACTTAATATTTTACTTATTAAAATCTTTGAAAAAATCGTGACTAACACAACCCCCACATGCAAGTCGGGGAGAGTGGCGGCGGAAGGGTTGCGCGAGAGAAGAAGGTTCGGTGAGAAGAAGGGTTACGTTCGATGAGAAAAGTTGCACATGGGAGAAAAATAATAGGGGCAAAAATGTCATTTTCCCTGTTAAATGGAATTCTTTTCTCAATTCACATATAAAGAGGTATGAATTAGTTTTAGAGATTAGTAGGGAATTGGAATTCAATTCCCTACTAATTCCTTGTTGAAAATTTATATCAAACTAGAATTGAATTCTACGAGACTGAGCTAATCACCTAGATTATTAATCATTCTAAAAGCTTTTGTTGGTATGTGTTAACCTGGGCATTCTGTCGAACGCCTCGATGGCAATGCTAATTGGAAGAGGTCAGGGCACATGAGAAGGTTGGCATCGTCGGCCGCTCGCAGCGCCGGCGCATACCAAGCTCCTCGCCGTCCTCTCCGCGTGGTCACTCCTCCCCTCGAACCTCCGCGGAGTCTGAACAAGGCTCTCGCCCATCTGATCCGGAGCGGCCGCCTCCACGAGGCCCGGCGGCTCTTCGACTCCCTCCCTGGCCACCACAACGTTGTCACCTGGAATTCCATGATCGGCGGCTACGTACGCCACAGGGAACTCTCTGAGGCCCGGAGGCTGTTCGACGAAATGCCCGCGAGGGACGTCGTCTCCTGGAACTCCATCCTTGCCGGCTACGCGCTGTCGAGTGATTCGGAGGAGCTCGAGGAGGCTCGCCGCATCTTCGACCGGATGCCGGCCAGGGACATCGTCTCGTGGAACACTATGATCACTGGCTACGCTCGGAACGGCAGGATGGAGGAAGCCATGCATCTGTTTGGCAGAATGCCGGACGCCAATGTCGTCACATGGAACTCTGTGATCAACGGATTCCTTGGTGTTGGTGATGTCAAAAGAGCAGTGGAGCTGTTCGACAGAATGCCCGTTCGAGATTCCGCTTCCTTGAATTCGTTAGTTTCAGGTTTCATAAGGAATAACAGATTGGAAGAAGCAGAAGAATGGCTGCTTGGAAATCGAAGAAAAGTAACAGAGATTGATGGCTTGATTGACTCGTACAACACTTTGATCGCTGGTTATGCACAACAGGGAAGGGTCAAAGAAGCAAGGAGATTGTTTGATCCAATTCCTTGTTCAAAAGTTGTTGGAGATGCAAAAATGTCACGCGAAGGAGTGAGATTTGAGAGGAATATTGTATCATGGAATTCTATGATCATGGGCTATGTGAAGACCAATGATCTTCCGGCTGCCCAGGCACTATTCGACGAAATGCCCGAGAGAGACTTGATATCATGGAACACTATGATTGCTGCCTATGTTCGTCACTCATCCATGGAAAAATCCAAAGCTCTGTTCGAAGAAATGCCCAATCCTGATGCATGGACATGGAACTCAATGATATGCGGATTCACTCAGACAGGCCAGGTCGAGCGTGCAAGGGAATTTTTTGACAAAATGCCACAGAAGAGCATAGTCTCCTGGAACACGATGATAGCAGGATATGAGCAGAACGGAGACTATCATGCAGCATTCCGGTTATTTGCTAGTATGCGTGCTGCTGGTGAGAGGCCTGACCGGCATACACTTTCATCAGTGCTCAGTGCTTCTGCTGGCCTTGCCATGCTTCTCCTTGGACTCCAAGTGCACCAGCTAATTACAAAGACAATACATCCAGACATTCCTATTAACAATGCCCTAGTTACGATGTATTCCCGGTGCGGTAATCTGATGCACGCCAAGACCATCTTCGATGGCATGGGGAAGGAAAGGGATGTAATCAGTTGGAATGCTATGATTGCCGGATACGCGCAGCACGGACAGGCAAGAGAAGCTCTTGAGCATTTTGAAAAAATGAAACTGATGAGCATTAAGCCTACTCACATAACCTTCATTTCTGTCCTCAATGCTTGTGGCCATTCGGGGCTAGTGAATGAAGGGCGGAGACAATTTGACTCAATGGTCAGTGATTTCGGGATCATCCCCAGAGTTGAGCATTATGCTTCACTGGTCGATCTCATAGGTCGCTATGGCCAGCTCGATGACGCGATGGAGGTAATACATACCATGACAGTGAAGCCTGATAAAGCTGTTTGGGGTGCATTGCTTGGTGCTTGTAGAGTTCACAATAATGCTGCATTGGCTCGAGTAGCCGCAGAGGCTTTGGTGGGGATTGAACCCGAGAGCTCCGCGCCATATGTGTTGTTGCACAACATGCATGCAGATGAAGGGAAGTGGAGCAATGCCACTGAGATCAGGAAACTGATGGATAAGAACATGGTGGTGAAACAGCCGGGTTACAGTTGGATTGAGTTGCACAACAAAGTTCATATATTTATTTCAGGGGACAGATCTCATCCATTCTCATATGAAATATTTTCCCTGCTAGAAAGTTTCAGCAAAACCATAACCGACCTACAAGTTGATTGAGTTATCGGAGTTCATGTTGTGGGTCACTTGCTGTTCATTCTTTTCTTTTAACTAAGTTGATAGATTGCAAGTCAGGCCATCTTTCTGGTGCTTTTGACAGTTCCAGAACGGTGAACGGCTTCATGATCGCGAGGAAACACTGGTTGCATTGCAGTTGTTGCGAATTCCATAAGCTCCAAATTTAGTAGAGAAACCAAATAAGAGGAAAATTTGTGTGCATTGATAGATCGAGATTTTTGACAGAGATAGTGTACTGGTTAATTTTATCTCAAAGAATACAAAAGTAAAGGTGACAGTTCAGATGAGAACATTGTCATTGTGTTATTTCCTTGAATGCTCCTTCCCTAACTATTTTCTTTTGATTCACTCAGCTCAATGAGTTGACAAAATAAATGATTTCTCCATATTTTTAGTAATTAAACATTAACAATTATAAAATGCTTTAAAAATCAGTTTCTACAAGTTTAAAATATAATTAATTGAACCTATTTTTTTTAAATGACTTGTAAATTAATATTAAAATTTTCTTGAAAGTAAGATATTGTTCAATGCAAAATTATATTTAAAATTAATTTCAAATATACTCGTAGAAAAGAAAGTAGAGAATAGGCTAAAACTAATTAGTACATTAGACATTTTAAATTAGAAATTAGCGAATGAGTAATGAAATATAAAATAATAAAAAAATAAGTCTGTGTTTAATTATGAAATTCTTAATAAATTCCTACTGCTTTGTCGTAACTCAATCTGCGGCCGCAGGTGCGAATCACGTGTCGCAAATGGGCCTTCCTCTATAAATGCCGCGGCTTCCCCTCGTCCTTCCGTAACCGAAAACAACCATATCATCGAAGAAACCCTAGCGAGGTAACCCGGATCCCCTTCCCTTTTGCTCGTTCTTTGGGCGATGGCTGTTCCGCTTTGCTGTTTGTGCGTGTCCAATCATTTATTCAATTTTCCACATCGTCTTGGATATCTCTGTGTTTTGGTGATCAACCTGGTTTGTTGGTCTTGACTGCGAGTGATCGATCCGTTTACGATCGATGTTTTTTTTTTTGTTCGTTGCTTGAGATTTCAGTTTGATTTCGTATTTTGAAGATGGGTATCCATAATCTAATAAGTTGTGAATGTTTTCATGGTCGATCGCCGTTCAGAGTATTGTTTGCTGTCCATGGCTTCCAAGAGGATATTGAAGGAGTTGAAGGACTTGGAGAAGGATCCGCCCGTGTCCTGCAGTGCAGGTAAATTCTACTTTTTTAAACTGTATACAGCTTATGGTTTTATGATTGTTTTACATTATGTTCTTATTGCTTGGCTGCATTATTTTATTTGTTCGTTTCTGTAATTTTTCTTATTAGAGAAATTTCATAAATCGATGTATTTGTTTGAACATTTCACAAATAAGGATTTTCTGTCTCGAAAGTTCAGGATATTGAGAATTATATTATTCACGATTTGTATCATATGAGACATTACGGTTCCCACGTAGAACTCTGGTTACATTCACACAAGTGTTAATCGTTTGGATTTGAGTACCCTTCCTTTTGATGGATAACGTCAAGATACATGTCCGTTATGTTTTTGGTAGTGTCTTACATTGGTTTTTTTTTATGACCTAACACCAGTCTCGACATTTTTCATTCAGACATGGGCCTTTTTCATTCACAATGAGATTTTGGTAAACATTGGATTATTGTCTATGCAATTTAAATATGTGGACTTGATATGTTGTGGCATTCCTATCCATTATAGTGATATAAGATATGGATTTTATTTGTTTAATTAGTATTGTGCTCATGTTCTGTATTTTGCATTATATTCATTTCAGAACAACCTATAAATTTATGTACATGTTATCCTGGCCACGTTAAATAAAAATGTTTCCATTGCATTGCTTCCTTTCGCACAATTAGGTTACTATCCTGATTGTTTATGGGATCTGGATGGACCACTACATGTTATATACCTATTAGTTTATGTACATGCTGCCTTCTAACCTTTCACTGGCCACGTTAAATAAAAATGTTTCCATTGCATTTGCTTCCTTTTGTACAATTAGGTCACTATCCTGATTGTTTATGAGATCTAGATGGACCACTACCTGTTATATACATCACCTTGATTTTGTTCTGGAATAGTTGTTTGTTTTGTTTTACTTAATAAGTTGTTTATTGTATCTATGTTAAAGCCAAACTGATAACGGTAACTAGTGTTAAAATTGTCCACACTACATACTGAAATAAAATTCATGCACATGTACAAGTGTATCAATTCATGCATCATTTCATCCCTTTGTTGTTGCTCATTGACATTTATAGGACCTGTTGGCGATGACATGTTCCATTGGCAAGCAACCATTATGGGACCTGTTGATAGCCCCTTTGCAGGGGGTGTGTTTTTAGTGAATATTCACTTTCCACCTGACTACCCTTTCAAGCCACCTAAGGTAACAAACAACTGGCTTTAGAGAATTTCCTAATTTGGCATTATCAAAGCTCCTGTGTTCAGTTCAATTTCTTATGAATCTAATTTCTTGTTATATACAATCTTTCGTGAATACAAGTTTTATTAGCACCTCACATACATGATCAATAGAATAACCCATAATAGATTCATTTGTCAATATTAGATGTTGTTTGCTGCTTTGGTGTTTGGTAGGTTATAATTGTACAAAAGGACACCTTGTTGTGCTTTGCAGGATATTTACATTTATGTGTCATGGTTTTTATAATCAAGGAATGGGTTCTTATCGAACTGCACTATTCACCAATTATGGTTGCTGCCATGTTGTATCTTATTTCTATAAATTACAGTTTTAATTAATTGTTCTACTCTTTCAAGTTAAAAGCAGTTGGTTCTTGCCTTGTCATCTTGTAGTCGTGATAACAAGCTTATTCTAAACTTTATTGTTATATTTGAATCCCATTACCATCTCGTTTTTCCTGATGCTTCTACTAGATGCCTATGTTTCTGCTGCTTGATCTGTCTTTAAGGTTGATCTCTTGTACCTGCCCGATACATGAATACATTGGTGGGCTCTTGCTCGCTATTTTTTTTTTCTTCGAAAAAAATTACCTAGTCTCATTATCAGATTGAGAGCTACAACAATCATAGATACATCTGTGGTGTGTTTATCCTTTTGGAAAAACTTATTTCATCCTAACCAGGCATCTGGTTCTTTTTTGGATGATATCTCAAAAGCAAATTGATCTTGTAGGTCTCTTTTCGCACCAAAGTTTATCATCCAAATATTAACAGCAATGGTAGCATCTGCCTTGACATCCTCAAGGATCAGTGGAGCCCTGCGTTGACATTATCTAAGGTAACATCATATGTTATTTTGCAGTTTTTTATTTCATCCTTTAATCCTAGAGCCAACGTTTGGAATATATTTGTGCATCTTTAACTGTCTCTTTGGAGACATCCAGTAAAATTGGAACAATACAATTAGTGTTCAGTCAGTACATCTGAAGGTGGATTAGGTAGAATGTACTCACACAGAGATCTTACAAGTCAATTGGTCACCCAAATTCAAAATGCAGGTGTTACTGTCGATATGCTCACTTCTAACAGACCCCAACCCCGATGATCCTCTTGTTCCTGAGATTGCCCACATTTACAAGACTGATAGAGCCAAGTATGAATTGACCGCAAGATCATGGACCCAGAAATATGCCATGGGTTAGTGGCAGTTATGCTTTTCCATCTTAGTAAATAATAATCTCAATAACCTTGTCTCCAGGCTAAAGACTATACTCGTATTCCCGCTCTCCAAAGATCCTTGATGTCACTTGCTATTTCCATATGTACTTGTGTTGTTAAGTTCGGTTAATTGCATATAATAACTTTGCATTTTTAATCAAATTTATGCATTCCATTTATTTATTTTTTAAAAAATCTAATCTTTTATCCTTCAATCCGTAAGTCTCTTGTGAAAGATACAAGAAGAAGGGTTACAACACAAGTAGGCTTCTCCATAATTATTCATCGACTTGTCTATTTGCTTAAGAGGACAATAAGTAACTTGTGGTGCGCGTTGCTCACTTCATCCCAGCATATTTAAGAGCTGTGGGCTGTGTCCTTTTGACTGTGTACCCTTTTCGTTTTATTTATCAACGATCCAAAAAAGTTCATTGTGAATGAACAAAGTGGAGTAGAAGGAAAGGTGAAGGGAGAATGGAAAGATGGTTGAGTGTCTTGACTTTTGAGCTCGTCTTGTAAGTCAGCATGTTGATGCACCTCGAATTACCATTGTTGATGGACAAATACTAGGCATAGATTGCCACAGTAGGCTAACAATACCCGAAAACCTGCCATATAATTTGAGCAACAATGATGTTTGGTCACAATCAAGTTTAAAGAAACCCTTGTCCTGCTATCAAAATCAAAACCGCGACACAATGTTGGATGTCGCTAGCGCGAGACCACAATTCAATAGGATTGTCACCGAATGCTATGCCAAAAGGGCACATACCACCGTCGCGCAACTCGAGACATCAGACTCAATGCTGTGTTAATTAATAGTACTTTAGTCTTGTTATTATTGCTGTTGTTGCTTAGTGATGGATGTCTCAAAGGAGTAAGTTTGATCGGTTGCAACCCCAACCCATCAGAATGTCTTCACTGGATTTCCAAAGATAGATCATGTACGAGTTCCAGACTTTTTCTTAACTATAAACCAGAATTCACAGATCGATCCATGATAGTCACCTCACGAAACGATTGACAGAGAAACATATAATCAGTATTTTAAAAGTAAAAAAGAAACTGAAATTCTGCATTCAAACAACATGCTTATATTCTCAACCATACTGCAAGTCCACATATTTCCAAAGTATACTGAAGAGGACGATAAATCCTTACATTCGCAACCTTTCTTTCATTAATTTTTGTTTGTTTTTTTCCTACGTCGACAGACCAAAACGGGTGGAACACAGTAAAATGGTCCTTTACCTAATTTATTGTTGTCTTTGTTATCAAGTGAACGACCTAGCAGAAGAGTGGCCATCTGCTCTTGCAGCTTATTTTTATTTTATTTTCAATATTTATATAAAACTTTTTTCCTGTAAATCGTACATAAAATGGAAAATATCTATATTTTAGAAACATATTTTTTGATGCAAGCAAAAGGTTAGTTGTTACTGAGCTTGCCTTAGTGGTTGGTCGGTCCCTTTTAACAAGGTGAGCTGGTGAGGTTTCTTATCGTGTAGATAACTTTTAGAACTTGATTTTTTTTTTCCCAATTCAATCGAGTATGTTTGATCTGCTTGACCAGAAAAAATCTTCATTCGTATGTCCCTCGATCATCCAAGTACTTTTTAATTTATTTTGAAAATGATAAAAAAAAAGTTATAAGACCGAACTTACCATTTTTAAGATTAATTAGATCAAATCTATATTATAAACATCAAATAAAAAACAACAAACAATTTAATGAATGATGGTATTGGATCACAACCTATTATTATCTCTCCACTCTCCCCGTGTCATATTCTGGATCAATCAGTCTCCTCGAAGCGGTGTGATGGTTAAGACATAAGAGGTTGCTACATGAGGTTAAGAGGTCAAAACACGTCTCCTCATATCTTAATCATTTATTTGTCTTCTCCGTATTGATCCAGAGATAGATTGATAGAGACGTTGGACGAATAAATCACCTTTTACCGTATATTCTGGATCCATCAGCGTCTCATATTTTAAAATGGATTCATTGGAGCAAATTAAATAAATAAAAGAGATAGCTATGGCTGCTGCCGACAATATTTATGAATTTTCTAAAATGTGCCATTGATATTTATTATTAGCCTTTTGAAGTCGCCCTTTAAAATTTATAAAATACTTTTTAATTTTGTTCCCAAAAAGTCCTCTTACCATTAAGAAATGAATAATTTAGGTGATATTTTAGAAAGACTATATATATATTTTTACTGGCAAATAGAGATATTTTTTATAATAAAATATAAAAAAGCTTATATTCAAGTGCACTAATCTTTTTTAATATTATATTATTATTACAACTAATCTTTTTAATATACTAAATGATAAAATATCATTTAATTGGGATATTAAATAAATAATATAACAAATAAAATGGTGGTCGGTTAAAAATTTATGTTTTATCCTCAACTCGAGCAATAAAAAGAAAAAAAAATCAGTGAGTGATATATATAATTAGTACAATTTATGAGGGGTAAAATGATTTTTTTGCCGATACATTATCATATTCGTGAAAATATATTCGCATAGAAATGCTCTATGCGTTTATCAAATATGGCGATACGATCTCACGGCAAATGTGAAAAGCAAAAATGGAGACGATGCTATATAATTAAACTCCTGCGACGATCTCTCTTCTGTTGTTCTTGCGCTCTTTCGATTCGCTCTGCTTTGAGCTGAGAGCTGTAGAATATTGTCTTTTCTTCTGCATCCTTTCGTGTTACCGATCCCAAAGAGGTGCATGCCGGTGTTCCTCTTGTTGTTGCGTCAAATCGAGTTCTTTCGATCAAAAATTTGGTTCCTGGTCGTCGGATAAGAAGTGAGGGGTAGAAGGGTTCTTTTCTTCGTTTGATATCGGGTTTTGGGGCGGTTTTTGTGTTTTGGTTTTTGAGCATTGCCTTTTTGGTCCAGTTGAGGATCTTCGACTGAGGGTTATGGTGATCTACGGCCCGTGAAGGTTAAAGAATGGTGTTTAATTTGTTGGTTTTTGGTAACTGATGGATGAATGCAGGTGCTGGGGACCTTGTTGGATACGGACGTCGGTTTCCCTGCGACTGGATCTTCAGATGTTGGAGCAGTCGGCGAGGTGACTGTTGCTTCGGCTGCGCGATCCATCTCTAGATTCGATGCGCATCTACTTTGTCGAGATGATGTGCTAAAGATGACTTCTTCTATTCTGTTTTTTGATGAGTTTTATACGATGGTTGCAGAGTAACGTGCCTTTCTTCGCCTAATTTTTTTTTTTCCCCATTTTTTAGTTTATTTCTTAATATAACACCATTTTTGGACCTTCGATTGATTTATTCTGACTAGAAGCATAAACTGCAGTTCAATATTTCTGAAGCTCGTGCACTGAGAAGGTTGTTCACTGATGGCTCGCGAGAAAATTTTAGGTGGGTAATTTTGGTGTGACCACATCGATAGCCTTCTCAAAAGTGTACTTATCTTCCTTGCAGAATGTCCTGAGGGATCCACTTGTTTTGATCAGAGAAAAGAAAGAATACCTGATGTAGGAAACTCTGAAAACGAGCTTGGGAGAAGAAAAATAGGATCTTTAAGGAAAAAAGCATCGCATGCTTCCGCTAAACTTACTCATTCCCTCAAGAAGCGGAGTAAGAGGAAAGTTGAGTTCAGGGTTCCTTCATTTTCAATTGAGGATTTGAGAGATGCTGAAGAGGAGCGAGCAGTCCAAGCATTCCGGCAAGAACTCATTGCCAAACATCTATTGCCTGATAAATATGATGACTACCATACATTGCTCAGGTTAGTTGATCACTTAGGTTGGCATGAGCAGCCTTGCTGTGGCTTGTTGTATATGTGGGGGGCTTTATATATGATGTTATGAATTTGTGAACACATTAATCCAGAAGGAACTTTATCTAAGTTCTTCTTCTTATTATTATTATTCTTTTGTAGATTCCTTAGAGCCAGGAAATTTGATTTGGGGAAAGCAAAACAGATGTGGGTAGAGATGCTTCGATGGAGAAAACAATTTGGAACAGACTCGATTCTAGAGGTAAGACATTCTTCACTTACATGCACCACCCCTAACAATTGTGACTATCAAAAGAGAGTATGTTTGCATAACGTTCTTCATTTTTTTGAAAAATTCCAGGTATTCAAGGAGTATAGAAAAACCAAATTAGCCCATATGGATATACCAATCAATATCCAAGTAACCAAGTTCAAATAGTCTGTATTCAAGGGAATGGCTTGTTGCTAACAATACTAGCCGGTTGCAATGTATTGCATGCAACGGATATCCGAAATGTTAATACCACCTTTATTGTGTAAACCTAAACCTATTCACGATTTTTTACATGAAAAAAAGGAATTGGCTGGGCCAGAGAAAAAACTGTGCCGGAGGTTTTTGCATTATTGTCTACTTTAGAAGCATTCTTTTGATTGTACTGAAGTCTGTTCTTTTTAAATTGCATGTTGATCACACTTAATTTTTTAATCAATTGAAGGACTTTGATTTTGAAGAGATGGAGGATGTCTTGCAGTATTATCCTCAGGGGTATCATGGGGTTGATAAGGAGGGAAGACCTGTCTATATTGAGAGGCTTGGAAGTGTTGAGCCTGACAAGCTTATGCACATAACTACAGTGGAGCGCTACTTGAAATATCATGTCCGAGAGTTTGAGAGAACCCTGAATGAGAAATTTCCTGCTTGTTCTATTTCTGCCAAAAGACATATCAGTTCAACAACGACAATATTGGATGTACAGGGGGTTGTATGTTTCTATCATTTCTTCCTATGAGCTTTCTTTGTATGCTCTGTAGAAAATTTTGTTTCAATATTTTTTCTTCATCGTCTTGTATTTAACAACTAACAATACTTTTGGACAAAATTGAAAAGACTGGTTATGCAATTTTATGCTATATTAAACACCATTAATGGCCCCTCTGCTTCATTTTATCTAAATTGGAATGGGTAATTTGTTTGGCTTCGGAGTGTAATTTTGAACTACCCAATGCATTGTGGATTACAGGGACTGAAGAATTTCAGCAAAACAGCAAGGGATTTGTTGCTTAACATGAACAAGATAGACACCGAGTACTATCCTGAGGTAGGTTTAATTTGTCTCTTCATCTTCTTTATGGAAGAAGGTCCTAACATGTTTAAGTTTGTACAGACGCTTCATCAAATGTTTGTGATAAATGCCGGGCATGGCTTTAAACTTCTATGGGGCACTGTAAAAGGATTCCTTGATTCCAAAACAACTTCAAAGATACATGTAGGCTAAATTCTTCCAGTGAATTAGTTCATTGTGCCATATTTCTTCGATTCTCCGTGGCATCTATGGTAAATTTTCTTATATAGGTTCTTGGCACAAGGTACCAGAGTAAGCTTCTTGAAGCAGTTGATTCGAGGTTGGTAGGTTTTGAGTATCTGGCTTTGGGTGGCTATTGTATACCTATGATCATTAGTTTACTTACAAGGCTCAGGTAGAAGTGTTAGTTTTCTTACAGCCAATTGCCTGATTTTCTTGGTGGCACATGTACTTGCCACGATCAGGGAGGATGTCTCGGTTCTAATAAAGGACCCTGGAACGACCCAATTATATTGAAGGTAGGTATCTCCATCTTGTGACGTGCTACGTTATGTATCTTCTATTTACTGACAAACTGCCCCATTAGGCTAATATTTTGATCAACTGAGAGATCTATGGCCCATTTTCCTTTGTAGATTGTAAACTGCATTGGAACATCATGTAGTTGGGAAATCAGGCACAGAGATGACAATGAACAAGCTAATGCCTCTTATCCCAGGCGACATCCATCAAAGGCAACATACTGAATTTGTGACTTCTGTTAAAAAAAAAATGTGTGTGTGTGTGTCCACTTTTCGTTGTCACTAAACTGACTTCATGTCCTTTGAACAGAAGAAAAATAAAAGAGGTAAGTCAGTTGCTGAATCAAGATCTGAGGTAGACTATCTTGATTCTCCAGTCACATCAACTTCTGAATATACTCGTTTAGCTCTGGTGCGTGAAGACTTAAGTTTGATGCATCTGATTAATAAATGCTTACTAGAAGTAATACAATTTGCAACATGTGTTTTTATTTGGGTTGTATGCATTTTGGGAAATCCTACCATGATTATTTGAATAATATTCTAACAATCAATGCTCATACTAAGAAATACTGTAACTATCTCTTAGTTGAGGTAATAAAATAGTTTATTACATAGAAAAGAGAATAATTATCCTCATACATATAGTACCACAATAATAACAATAAAGATAAAGATAAATTCATCAGTTATATTCTCAACACTCCCTTCGAGTAAATTGTTTATCAATGCCTACCTTAATATGCAAAATAGAAAAAATCGGTGTCCTATAAAATAGAGGATCATGCTGAAATTGAAGATGTCACACTGGTGATCCCATTGAGTCTTGTTGTTTTTTCATTATTTCCATATTAACTTAGACACATACTCTGGAAAAAAAATTATATACATAAATATAGCCGTAGCGTAAGGTTTCTGCACAATTATAGTAACTACTAAAAAGTCTTATTGCATCTCCTTGTCTTCATTGTCTTGACAGGTCAGAGCAGCAGATTCTACATCTGCATATGGCTGTTCTAACCATGTGCCTGATGCTATGCTTGTAGGATATGGTGGTAAAATACCAGTATCGAGTGTGAAATGGTCTGATGGAGTAAAGGACCGTTGTCCTTTTCCTGCTAGAAGATCACCTTCATTAGGTATTATAGATTGATCTAAATGCCTTCTTCTTCTTCTTATTAACCAAATATTTTGGTTCTTAGATTTTTTTTTTCCCACAAAGTGAGAAAGATCATATAGCACTTAAATTTGTCATATAAATCTGCACCAGACTGAAATGAACATTATACTAATTTTTCCCTAAACCAAAATCTTTGATACAAATGTGCCAAATTCTAACGACATAACAGTATCCATAGGCAACACTTGTACAACCATTCATCTTCTTTATCTTCTATCGTACTTCTTGGAGATCACAAAATTAAATTGTACTTGAAGCAATAACAAGAAAATTACCAGTTTCATCAGAACATTAATGTGTGATTCATTCTTTCAGTATGCATAGATGTGCTCCTTCTCTTCCTCTTTGATGTTCCTTGTATGAATTGTATGCAATTTGCAAGTTAAGCAACTTTACAAGTCTTGCATAGGCTCTTCTAAATAGTGGGTGAAGTTTTACCTTTATTTTGATGTTTCAGGCAGCTTGTCCTTTGAAGGTCAGAATACCACTGAGAATGAGTCAAGAGGAAGACTGCAATCTTTAGGTAGAGGATTGATCACTTTGTTGGTAAAAGTATTGTGCTTCCTTCTTACCCTTCGGTCTAGACCACACCAGAGAGTTCACACATCAGATAGACTGAGCTTGATAACTGATAAACATTCAAAATTGGGTGTGGATCTTCACAGGAGAAAGAGCATGCAATACTGGATTCAATGAACAGGATGAAAAATATTGAGTTGGATCTTCACAAGACAAACAAGGTAATATACAATGTGTGGATGTATTTGTCATGCTCATTTGATGAAGTTGGTGTGGATATTTCTCTTTTTTCCACATCTTAGTTGCATTATTTTGATCTGAAGTTCTTCATTCAGGTATTGCAAACAACTGTGATGAAGCAACTGGAGATTGCAGCATCTTTAGAAGCTCTAAATGACACAATTTTTATGGTATGTCAAGAAAACTTTTCATATTCCCTTATCCATTGCCACATTTATTTATATGTTGATGAGTGAGAAAGCACTAATCTTTTCAGTTGCTTGCTGCTCTTATTTGTTAAATTTTGAAACAAGATTTTCTTTTGAATTTATCTACTGGTTTAATTTAGTAGCTTCAGTTGGAAAAGGAAACAGACAAAATAACTAATCAGTTAACCAATGCACTAATCATTTCAGCTGCTTGGTTAATCTCTATGAATTTTAGCTTCTGGTGCTTGAGTTTTTCATTTGCATAATGCTGTTGTTATCTGCAATGTATATGACGAAATTCTTAGTATTATTTAAGGCTTTCTATGAGACATAGAGTTCCTTTCTACTAATTGAATTATTTTATTCTATTTCTACAAATTTAAGGCTTAGTATTATTTATTCAAACGTGGCACTGATTGGCTTGTGTTCTGTTTTTCTTTTTATGCAGAGGAGAAAATTTTGTTGATGCCTCAAGATAAAACACAGATGATCATATTTCCTTCCCCAGTCCCCGCTTTATTTTTTATAAAAAATTTATTTTGGCTCGAGGAAGAAAGTAGAAGAAAGGAGCTGAGCGGGTTAATTAGGATGGTCACGCTGCATCTGGCAGATTGTTTGAAAAATGGAAAAATACAAGAGCAAAGAAAGGGCCTAGTAGATAGATAAAAATGGAAATATTTATTAGGCTTTTTTTCCCCTGTTTTATCTTAGTTTCGAATTTGTTCTGGTGTGGGTGTGTGTGTTGTTTTCTTTCCTGGATGCAATATATGTAAATAATTTTGTAATATGATACTGATATTTGATGCTTAAATTCTAGCATCTAGTGAGCTTCATGCTTCGCCATCCTCAAAGCAAGTGTGGTGATTTTTGTGAAGTTGTACGGTGCAATTCGTTTTTGCTTAATAAATATTCGATTACAATGAATCAAATAATAAGATATCCACGACACACACTCTTGTACCAGGGAAGTGCTCTGCCATGAGATATCCTCCATCACTCTGCTTTGCTATCCATCATGTTCATCAAGGCAATTGTGTAAACAAGACATGTTAGCTTTGGGATATATGAACAAGAACTGTTTTATAAAAATGATTAGATGCATCTATTTAGCAGACAAGATGGAACAAATATGAGTCATACCTCTCCTATCATAATATTCCGATAATAAGATGGAATGCTCTATCCGTGCATTACAACCTTTCATCCAAACTACCAATGCATTTCATTCCAGAAGCACAGGAGCTTCCCTATGTCGCCAACTACTGAACTTTCTATGCCCCAAAGAAGCCATAATCGTCAATGTAAGAACCGAGTTTAATTAGAATAGCTATTTAATAAAATATACATGAGCAATGCAATCTTTCAATCTTTCAATAGCTATTTAATTCTGTGTACAACAGAGACAAGATTGGATGAAAGTGAGAAGAGAAAAAGATAATACAAAACAATATTCTTTTATTTGGCGTTTGGCATCTTTAGATGCAATGAAATTGCTATCATTTGTTATCTGAAACCTTGCTCCAATTGAAACCTTGCTCCCGAGAGTGACCTTTGAATGGAAGTTCACCGACCAAGAGCAGATGGAGAACACCAGCATCCCAAATATCAACTTTCTCGGAATAGTCTCCTACGAGAAGTTCTGGGGCTACAAATGCAGGACTCCATATAATACGAACGAGAAAATGCTGATAGATGTTGAACTGGAGTTACTTCCTGATCCTGTCATGTGTAATACATACCTTTAGGAGAATAAAACTCACCAACACTGATCAAGTTAACCAAAAAAAATGCATACTTGTATTTATGAGTAAATATACACATTCCATTTCACCTTATAATTGTCAAGAGCAAACCA
>JBBPFP010000113.1:760547-776215 GCA_037974795.1 Kaempferia galanga | reverse complement strand
GTCTTGGTGACATAGTTTAGATCATTTAGAGTCGTGGATGGAAAATTCTCCATTTTTCAGCCTATTCAGAATTTCATTGTTTGCATGCTTCGTTCTTGTTGCTTTGTTGTTGAATAGGTTAGTTGGTTGAAATAAGAATTTTAGAGCACTATATTGGTGCAACATGCTAGTTGCTGGAAAGTTTGTGCAGTTTTTAGTCAGATTTTTACAGTCTTCATGCTACCCTCTCGATATGGTATAATTTGTGAATTTAGACTTTGAGAGTTGAACACGGGAATGCTGATTAGAAGGATTTTTTAAGGGTGGAATGGGAAATATGCTTTTGTGCATTTGTGATATTAAATCTGTCTCCATAGTGTTGCATGATACATGACCATTTTGAGTGATATGATCTTATAATAGAGCCTTCTTAGTGGAATTTGATTCAAACCTGTCATTCCACAAAAGCACCTTCTCTTGTGATTGATTAGTTCTGTATCCATTGAAAATCTTCAAGTACCTTCCAAATGATTTGAGTTTGGATCTGAGATTCAATTTATACTTGCACAGTATAGATCTGAGCATTTTTGTTCCCAGATAACAGTATCCTGTATGCTTAGATGGCAGCATTCTGTTTTGATTAGCTATTCTTCTTTTGATCAGTTGCCCGATGCTGTCTCATCTTCCGGCTTGGAAATGTGCCTAATTTAATACCATTTCCATGTTTGCAGCTGCTTGGAATGGAACAGCTCAAAACATTGCTACAGAAGTATGGTCTTAAATGTGGCGGTACCTTGAGGGAGCGTGCGGCGAGGCTCTTCCTGCTCAAAACGACTCCTGTGGAGAAGCTGCCTAAGAAGGTGCTCGCTAGGACTTGAGAGAGCTGAGGTGTTAACCGTGTGCCGTCAATGGGTACTTCCATCCTGCCTACAACTAACCATCGGCACCTCGCAGCACAGTGATAAATGACAGAATTGTGCGTATAGATGCATTACTATTTCGAAACTGGAATATCGTTGTTGTACGCTATGTTGGCGCATATTTAAACTCGCATATATTTTTTGGCCAAACTAAATACAACCGATATAGTAAAAAGTTAGACTGGTAATTTTATTTTATCCTGTTACTCAGAACTTGTTTCATGAAAAACTAATGGATGTTTTTTGTGGATATGTAAACAAGCAGTTGCTCATTAGAACAGACGTGCACACAAACAAACAAAAATGTGGTGAATGAATTTAAATGGATGTACAAAGCTGCAGAATGAGAGAAGCAATCTTGAAAGAGGCAACAAACAGCTTTGCGAGTCTTGGTATTGTGCAAGCCATTCAAGTGGCGAATGAATTTAAATGGATGTTATTACGAAGGTAAGAATTAATGTGATAAGAGTTATTACGAAGTCAAAGGTAAAAGTTGAAAGTGTGTGATATTTTACTTAAAATATAAGTGGGTGATAGAATTATTAAAATCTTTAAATCAATTAGAGATATTAAATAATTATCTCAATTCATAAAAAGTTATTATTGAAACCAAATTTCAACGGTGAGATATTTGTTAGTAACCTAAGAAAATCATACTTAAGGTAAAGGTATTATCATATGAGAAACAAATCTTGTACTGTGTGAGTGTGTGCAGGAGGATTGTCCGGCTGTCCCTGTCGACTACATCTCCTAATCAACATCTAATGAAGGGTGGCGTACGCTAGGGACGTAGGGTTTGGTACCTGGTCGAAGACTTAAAACCATCTAAAAACGATTAATTAAAAATATATTAAATTTTATAGTTTTTATTTTAATTCAACAAAAAGCTAGCTCCATGAATTGTATGCGCATTATTCTGAATTAGAAGATTTTTTTTTATTTTTTTACAAAGTTAAATAGATAAGGAGCGAGCTCAATCATTCATTTCTCCAATCATGTATATTTGTCTCTCTCGCCCGGATCAGCTAGTAAGTGCTTTAGAATTTACCCTAATAAATTACAGGGCGTCAGTCACACATAAGAATAAAATCTTGATTTGTTGGCCTAAAATTCCTAAGACCCCCAGTCCAATTACCTGCAGCTTAACCGTAGTTTACTCCCTCTGAAATCTTATGGGACCGAATTTAGGAGGCTGCTGGGGTGACAGTTCTATCTTTTGCCCCAATGTGTATTTGTCTCTCACTTATTCTTTTTAATTCTTTCACTTCCTATCTTTCCTCGTAAGTAAACACATGGACATCTGCAATATGTCAACGCTTCTCGTGATTACCGACGCCTTTTGCCCTTTCCTTCCTTCTGTGTTTCTTTTGTATTTTTTTTTTCCTTTTTTCTTTTTCCTGTCTGAACCATCCGTCGCGATGGACTCATGATCGTTAGATTTAATTTGATGGAGAAGGTTTCCATCCTGACGCATTAAGGATGGAAGTGTGTGTGTGTTTGTTTTTTGTGCCGTGATTTTTTTTGTTTTTGGATGGAAAGTTGAAGCTTTGGAATCATCGGAATCAAAAAATTTGAACCTTTCGGCCTCGATCCCACCGGCTGTTGTTCTTGTTTCTTCTTCCTTCTGAAAGATTGAATTTTCAGCCGGTGGTGATTCAATCTTCGTCTTTGATCTCTTGCTCAGGTTCGATTCTGGATTCCGGCGAGTGTCTTCTCTCTTTTTTGGTTCCCGAGTCGAGTCGACTCGTTGGTTCGCTTTCCAGTGTGGGGTTTAGGGTTTTTGATTGCTTACCAAATTTGTTCTCTTTTTCTTCCTTCCTTTTTCTCCGCTTGGATTTGGATCATCTCCGTAGGGCAATTTCTCGAAGGAGGTTTGGGTTCGGGGCAAGATTTTTGATTGGTTTCTGTTAAAATATCTGAAATTTAAGGCGTAGGAGGCGGCGATGTCATCGTGCCTCAGCGGTGGTGGCGGCGGCGGTCGGACCTACGGGTTCGACCTCGACCTGGTGAAGCCCCCGCCACCGACGACGTCCCGCTCCTCACACACCTCCTCGCTTTCCTCCGCGCTCTCGGAATCGAGCAACTCGCCGCTCGCAATCTCCATCAAGAAGGCGAGGACGCCTCGGAAGCGGCCCAACCAGACGTACAACGAGGCCGCCGCTCTCCTCTCCACTATCTACCCAAGCGTCTTCTCCACTAAGGGCCTCAAGAAGCTTTCCAAGAGCTCGTTGAGGCAATTCTCTTTCCCAGAACCATCCGACGACCTCCTCCTCCCACCCCTTCCCGTGCTCTTCGACGCCGCATTCCTACTCCGCAAGCCCCATCTGGAGGAGCCCGACGCCGCCGCCCAGATCGAGTTCAAGAACAGGTTTACGGCCGACAACGACTGTGGGAGCCCGGCGAGCAGTAGTGTCACCCGCACCTTTGAGCCGGATTCACCTGGACCATTCGGCGATGACTTTGATGCGGAGTTCATCCTCGAGGAGGAGGTTGAGGAAGGCATCGACAGCATCATGGGAAACCTCAGCGTCAGCACCCCTGCCGAGCAGGACAGCAGTGGTGGACTTCTCGGTGGTAGTTCCTCTATCAATCCCCTTCTTCGTAGCCTCATCGGATGTAGAATCAACGGCAGCCATACTGATCAGATCGAGCTTGGGCTCGGGCTAGGGCTCGAGCAGAACTTGCAGTGGGCACTGAAGGCCCAGAACGACTGCGAGTGGTGGCGGACTCCAACGGTGCCGGTGCAAAATATTGTACCGAACTTTAAGCCTCCGGCATCAAAGGCAGCATCGGAGAAGAAGACAAAGAAGGTAGGCAAGGCGAAAATGTGCTACAAGAAGATTACAAATAGAACAGTTTCTACTGATGCTCCAAAAGGGAAATTGAAGGCTAGTTTGGGGCTCAAACTGAATCATGAGGAGGTGCTCAAGGAATGGTCAGACCGCGGCTCCATGTTCCTCGATGGGGCTGGATCACCGGAGTCATCGGCCAACGCTCTGGTAAATGCTTTACTTCACCTTAAGACGCATAAATGATCACAAATTACACCATTTGTTTCTTTATGGTTTTAACTCCTAGGGGAAAAGGAAGAAAGTAGGAAGGTGGGGAGGAAAAGCAAAGATAAAAAGGGGAAAATGGTGATTTAATTGAAGCAGAAAAGGCAAAAAATTTAAACAACACTGTATTTATTGCACATTGCAGATTCTAGAACTTTAAGCACAAGCACCTTACACAATTTGAGGCATTTGCTAAGATCTAAGCTAGAGCTAATATGATAATTATCGAGACATTGCAACTGTCTGGAAGTTGCAAACTCAAGGAATGACCAGAGTTAAGAATTATGAACTTCATTATTTGCATGTTAAGGACTTGACATGAAGAGAAAAGAGTTATTGGGTTATTTGGTGAAATAGTGTCTTTGTTTGACATTATGGTGTGCATTTTTTGCAGGCTAAGTTGGCGGACCTCGACCTTCTTCCCGATGCCAGTGGGGGAAGGGAAACAAGTGTAACGAAGTACAAAGAGAAGCGGAGGAGCAGGATTTTCTCTAAGAAAATCAGGTCCCAGGTGCAAAAGATGAAAGCAGATAAACAACCTAGGATGAAGGTGAGTGTAAGACGTTTTCTTCTTCATTTGTGATTCATGTACTGCGATTGTGTTGTTTGGTCAAGAGACATAAACGCATGCATGTCCACTAACCTGTCTAGATGGATATATATTTGATTGTTTAATTTCAACTTAGCTTCATGCTTTTTTCTTAGTATAATCCCCAAATTTATGTTGTGTAAATTCTCAATTACATGGATTCTATGACTTGATTCTGATTTTTCATGCTTGGCTCGTGTGATCCAATTTCTGCTTTCGCAGGCAATGCCGTGAGGAATCTACCCCTTCTTTCCAGTGACCTGAGCCCAAATACACCTCAGGAAGGCAAAGTTTAGGGGTAATCTTTGAGCTTCCAAAATGATTTGGAGAAAGTTTCATTCAGTGGTGGGTTTAATAACTTGATAATTAGTTGGTTAGGTTTGCAATAGCTTATTGCAACAGGGAGTTACTCCAGAAAGGAACAACAGAAAAGCCAGAGCAAGAAGACAACATGAGAAAGAGAGATTATTTTATGCCATAGCAAACATTATATGGGAAAAGTCAGAACATTGAGGCCCCAGAGGACACTTCTTCTATGTTTATTAAAAAGAAACCTTGTGAAAATGCAGTTTTTTGGAGCCTTTTTTTTTCTTGTTTTATTTAAAGGAAAGTCGTCGTAACGTTGTGAACGATGTAAAAGGCCCAAATACTTGGTCATGAATGTCAAATACTAGTTTACTTACAGGGTGTTTGAAAACATACGGAATTAAATTTCTATTGGAATTAGAATTTAATTCCATAGTTTAGTATAAGTTTTCAACCAGGAATTAATAGAGAATTGAATTTTAATTTTCTACTAACCCCTAAAACTAATTAATACCTGTGTGAATTGGGAAGAGAATTCCATTTAATCAGGAAAATGATATTTTTTGCTGTCTCCCCCTTTTATTTTTTTCCCGTGCATAATTTTTCTTGTCGAAAGCAACCTTTCTTCTTGTCGAACGTTCTCTTGTGCAACCTTTCCACTGTCACTTTCCCCGACTTGCATGTGGGAGTTGTATTAGTCATGATTTTTTTAAGAATTTTAATAAATAAAATATTAAATTTTAATTTAAAAAATTGATAAAATGGTAAAAATATAATAATTTAATTCAATTTTGATAAATTTTAAATTAAAGAATTCAATTCAATTTCTGATAGAATTTAATACATGATGGAATTCCAATGTTAGTTATGGACTTGGGCATTCCTGATATATAGGGATTCTTTGAATTATCATTTTACAACTTCTGCGTTTGAGAATTTTACATTGGTTTTTTGTAACACAAATGATTTTTGAAATTGTTGGGTTATTTTTTCCTTTAAAACTTATGTTGACTTAGATCAGTTTGCTCTAGATTGCCTTGATGTACTCCTCGCCGCCACCCTGAATTTAGGGTTTACAATTTGATGCTACTCAAAGGTGGTTTTGAATTGACTTCAGGTTCAGGTCCGATTTGAGTTGGGAGTTAAATTTATTTTTTCTAATCCAATCGGAATTTGATCCAATCCATCCGAATTTACATCCTACGGAATGAGCAATTAATTATAATATCTATACGTGAAAACTGTTAACTTTCAATCGTTATTCTCTAATCACTTCATCGTTCTCTTTCGATAGTGAAAAAAAATAATATTATGGATCATTCCTACAGATAAAGATTAAATATATTATTTTGGTAAAATATTTTCTAAAAGGTATTTACTAAAAATGCAGGCAAAATTATTCATAGCACGAAAACGTAGTGAAAGATTAAATATATTATTTTGGTAAAATATTTTCTAAAATGTATTTACTAAAAATGCAGGCAAAATTATTCATTGCATGATCACTTTACTTATATAACCGTTAGTCTGAGTCAGATTTATACCAACTAAATCCACGAGAAACTATACCCAGTCTTGAGCTATTCGTTGCATGTGGCAGATAAGGGGTCCAGGCCTAGCTCATTCTCCAGTCAAAACTCAGGTGACGATTTGTGTAAACGATGAACTACAAAAATCTTATCCGGTGATCATGGTTCGTAGCTCACGATCATCCATTAATTGTCGAAGATATACAAGAAAAGGAAAAAAAAAATAATCTAAATGCTGATTCTATAAATATTCGAAGAGGAGAAGGCAGGCGGCATCCTCTTCTTCGTATCGAGAAGGCTCTCTCTCGGGCGGAGCGTCAAATTCGAGGTTGAAACTTCACCTCCTTCCCTCCACTTTGCGGCGAAAGCATCTTTGCATTAGCCGCGTCGCGCTTGAAATTCTGAGAATTGGGGGACGTTCTACGAGGTCATGGTGTTGATGGGAGCCCGCGCGAAGGCGGACGCGACGAACGGAGGTAGTCCCTTACCAGCCGGAAGCGGTGGAGGTGCTTCATCAGCTTTAAGAAACTTTACCGATGGCACCGCGGCGGTGGCGCAGGCACTGAAACATAACCCTGGGTTGTCGATTGAGTGGTCCGCCGAGGAGCAGGCCACCTTGGAAGAAGGGCTTAGAAAGTTAGTATATTGGACTTTCCTTGCGAGTATAATCCTTATAGTTTGCGGAGTGTTTTTTTTTCCTGTTGGAGTAAATAGTTTATTAGATTCAGAAAATTTGGATTGGATGATTCTAGATAATTATGCTTTGAAGTTTTAAAACGAACAAACTATTTTCAGATTTATATTTCTGGTGTTATATATGGTGCTCATGAAGATCCTTGTAGTCTTTGTAGATGGTTGAGGAGTTAGGATGGTGTACTGCAGTTGTCTTAAAATACAATGTGTCTGCTCAAGCAAATTATGTGGTCCTTGATTTGAGTGTATCAGAGCAAGCACCTATGTTTGTTCCTGTTTTGATGACACTCGTTGTGTCTGAGACTCTGAAGTTCTACTTTGAAAAAGATTGATAGGGCGAGAAAATAATGTTTGTCTTTTTGGCGATATATTAATGGTTCCACCTTGTCCAACTTGGTATTAAATTAGTCAAAGTTGATTTATCCCGGTATCTTGGTAGTCGTTGATGAAAACATTCATATCTATATCATAAACAGCTGCACTGGAGATTAAAATTCCAACTTAAAAAAATCAGAATTATTTTTTTACTATCTATTTATGATTAATGCTTTTAGTAAATAAAATTTAAAATTTTCCTCCTTTCCCTCCAAGGAAACAATCAAATGAAAACTATTTCATAATTCATTTACTATGAGTTTTCTTCTCCTACTCCCTGATTGTTTCCTTCCTTTGTAAGAAACATGGCCTGTGTTTACCTTGCTTTTACTCAAGGTTTCATTGCTGAATTTGCAGGTATGCTTCTGAAACAATTCTGATCTGCTATGCAAAAATTGCCATGAAATTGCGTGACAAGACAGTTCGTGATGTGGCAATGCGGTGTAGATGGATGACAGTAAGTATGATATGTTGCTTGATATATGCTTAATAATTTTGCAGAATATGCGTGCCTTTCTATGATTGTAACTGTAAACATGTAATACCAATTTTGTATTTAATGAATATTGTCCTGATTCTTCAGAAAGTAACTTCTAGAAGAAATAAACTTCGGAAATTCCATTAATTTGATGGTTTTGTGGAAATATTACCCTTTCATTGAATTGAGAAGGCATATATTGCATGTAGGCCAGGACAAATGATTTCAATAACTGGTATTTTTTCTCTCTTGTCTATTTGTGTAAATGAGGGATAATTCTGTTCTTCTTGGGACCACATTTTATTTGGCAGTTCTGGATGTTAAATAGCATTGGATGGGTTACTTTTTATTGGCATTAGAAACACGACACACTATGATTGGGTAACATTTCACAATTTAATTATTGTTCTACCTATTTGATGGGGTGGTTAAGTGACGATCTATCGTTAAACCATTCATAACTCATCAGCAGATACCCTTTTGGTGAGGATAGATTATCTGTATGGGTTAATGGATTTATAATTCTTAATTTCTTGACATGGATTAACGGTGCCAACAGAAAGGAGTGGTAAACTTGTTTAACACTGTAAAACAAGCTTGGTTTGAAAATTCTTGTAAGGGCCATAAATGTTTCATGTAAGCTTTCTGTTTGTCTGTCTATACAGGGTGCACCTGCTTGTCCGTCTTCCTCTTTATCTGATTGTATTCCAGAAAATGCCGTTAACATGGCTAGGAAGTTTACTTTTATCGCTTCCATTAGCAATGCGCAATTCATTTTCCATACACAAAATTGAAAACCTATATTTCGAGCATAGAATGTTTTGATTAGTCTATCTGTTGAAAGATTAACTTCAGGCTTATGTTTCCTTGGTGATAGAAGAAGAGCAAAAATTCTGTCACTTAAACTTAATTATTTATCACTAAAAGTTCTAGCGATGGTATTTTTAGAATATTGTTAATAAATGATACAATAGTTATAAAACCCAATTCATCATATATGAGTTAAGATAATATCTTTTGAGTAAACATTTTCAACTGTGGCTATGGCTTTTTGGTTAATAAGGATGTTTTTTTTCTTCAGAAAAAGGAGAACAGCAAGAGGAGGAAAGAAGAGCACAACCTGGCAAGGAAAAGCAAAGATAAAAGGGTGAATTACCTATAGGATGTACTTATTCGTACATTTAAGTGGTTATGCTATATATTAAAACTGGAATTTTCAATGTATCATATTCTTGTATGGATATATTTTTTTTTTAGAATAATCACCACTTCCAGTATGTTAAGAATTATTATCATGTGTTGGTTTAGTTTGATCTTTCAATTTTTATAAATTGCTCTCATTATGGATCTACATATATATGGAAACTCTGGTAATCCTATCCATTTCCAATCCCATTTCAGTTTGGCATTAGAATGATGAAAACTTTCATTGCCAACCATTATCTTTCTTTTCTCTTTTCTTGCTATCTTTTGTGCCTGTGCCATCACTTTCCCTCTTTCAATTTTTGGATGAGTAGTTGTTAGATGCTATCCTATCCCTCTCTTGATTCTAGATTTGTGTTGCTTCTTCCATTGCCATTGCTATATATGGTCAGTATGAAAGTCTTTGTTTCTTCTGAAGTTACAACTTGCCTATCTACAGATGCTTTTGAGCAATTATCCTAGTGGTGGCTGTGGTGATGAGCAAATCCCCTTTTCTCCTTGCACTCTTTGTTTTTTGATCTAATCCAAGGTTTATAATATTGTTTGTGTTGGGGTTTAAATCGAATGATACAACTTGTCATCATACCATGCACACACTTTGACACACATCGAAGTGTGCCAAGATGAGTTTAAATAAGTTTTACTTCTTTCAACCTCTTCTATTTATTTGATTTACTTCTAAAAGTAAGTTTGTAGCAATCAGATCTTAAGTAAAACTTTTGTGCAGACTGAGCATTCTTCAACAAAGGGTTGTACTCATTTAATCCCCTTTTGCTTAGATATTTTACTTTTAAAAAATAGACTATATTAATTAGATAATTGAATAACATAGTTTTATTTAATTGTTTATTTTAATGTATATCAAGATAGATAACTTTACTTCTTTAATTCTCATCCACTTAACTTAGTGGCTTTTAGAAATACGACTTAGATAATCAATTAAACTAAAAGTTTAGAAAAACTAAAAAATAAAAGAATATCTTTGATTTCATCAGTATTCATCTTGATTCATTTAAACATGTGCAGAAGTGAGTCAGTGCATGCCATCAGTTAGCATGGTATGATACCATTGGAACGAGTAGCATGGTTGGTATGGGAGAGAATATGCATGCTGACCAGTATTAAGAACTTACAAGAACAGTATGTTTCAGCCATGCCTGGCATGACATGAGATTCCAAACCATACATGACGATCATTATTTTGTATCTTTCAATGACCATAACTGCTATGTAAACTTAATCTGCGTTGTCTTGGATATTTCAAAAACAAAAAAAAAACAAACCTTCTCCTACTCTGGACTATGGTCTTACATTTCTTTAATATATATGTAATGAAACTTGTCCAAGGAGTCGCAGGGACTTGTAATGGGCTTTCAACTTTTGGAAGAATGTGGACATGTGTCCAATTACTACTCTAAATCTGCCATCTGATTTTTTATTGTCATTCTCACAGGTGAGGGTTTCAGATACTTCTGTAAAAGTGCTAAGCTACATTGGAACATGTCCTAATGTTCCTCCATATCCACCACCAATGCTCCCAGTTGATAATGATGGTATTGCTTATAAAGTCTCTGACATCTTTATTTGTCCATTTCTAATTGATAATTTGATTCTATGGCTTGGTTTCCATTTGAAACCATATTTTGATGTTACAAAAATGATTGTGATTTAATTGATCAAAATTTTACTAGGCATGTAGTCTCGTATGAAGTTCAATGGAGAGCTACATCTATGTAGTTGACCACAAATAGTTAGGACAAACATTTGATAACAACAAATCATCTTTGTTTTGGACATTAATTTAGTAGCATAAATGATTACTAATATTTGGATTAATATATTTACTTCAAGCAATGTAGAGTAATACTTCATGAGGAATACATTTTTATCTACAGATATTGGTGGTCGAAGACGAGAGCTTCTTGAGATAAATGCAGAGGCCTTGAGTAAAATATCAGCAAATATCACTAACTTAAAGGTGTGTATATTCTATGTTTCAGTTTTGTTTGCTTCCTTTTGCTGCTTCTAACAAAGTGGAATCACTAATGTTTGGGTGGGCATAGCTTTTGTTGTAATTGGACTACTAGTTTTCTGCAGAGTTGTCTAGCCTCAACATCTATGCATAGATTTGGCTATGATGAACGAAGCATAAATGAACCATATTTCTTTCCTACTGCAGATACAAGATAACATCAACCTGTTTGGCCAGACACTGAACAATATACTTTCACTCTTGAAAGAGTATGTTTTTCTCCAAAAGATTTATGTTTTTTGCGTTATGTTTTCAACCTGTTCGTCGTCATTTTTTTCGAATATACAAGTATGTATTAGTTTATATGGAGAATTGTGCATCTTCTTTTCAATGATAAGTTTGATGAATTGATATCATGTGCATTATGAAATTGGTTGCCATGTTTCTTTACATCGATAGTATACATTTTAGCACATGCTATCCTTTTTTGATGCTATCCTAAGAAGAAACCAACTGCTTATGAGTACCTAATACCAAAAGGTTGTTCAATTTATACATCTCGATACTTGGTCTTTTCTCCCATATGAGAATTTTAATAATATATGGTAATATGGACCGACACATACTAGTTGAGCATAGTTTTGACAGATTGACCAATGTTGGATTGTTGCAATGTAAGTGCATCCTATATTTTTGGTTTTCCTTGCTCTTCCCTCTTTCTTTTTCATGGCAACCAGTACAGATCCAAGTTAACACACTAACTCCACACGAGCTCGAAAGTTACAAATAAGATTTGAGATTGAACATGTAGAAGTCTTATCCCACTAGGTGGGGTCGGCTATATGGATGTGTGAGGTCACTAGATAATGTAAATGACTAAAAGTATTTTCTGTGAATACTTAAGTGGAATCCAAATAGATGATGAAAGGGAAGGAAATAGATTGAGAAGATATAAATTTCAAGGTACACAAATGATCGGACGATTGACATATTTCATATTTGGATGAATGAAATTAACCGGAGTTGGAGGAATGGTGCTTGATAATTCAATGTAATCCAATTGACCTGAGTATTAAGGTCTATGTAATGCCAACCCAGGTGATGGGGATATACGGTTTGTTGGTGTTAGAGTCGACACTGTTTATATAAAACAACATGGTGAAATAAATAAATGGAAGCGAAACATGATCAGGTCTTACTAGATTTTCATATGTAGTAACATTAATCAACGTTCCCTAATAAGTATATACATCATAATTGCATGCTCATCAAATTTCTAGGCTGAACTTGCCAAGCATTCAAATTCTGACCTTAACGTACAACCTAAATTTGTAGGCTTTGAGCAGGTATCTGAAGAAACCGAACACTGTCTTTCAGTGAATTAAGAAGAAATTGTTCAGAGACAATTACTGAAACTTTCACTTGATATTCTATTTGCTCAGGATATTTATCAAACTAAATTTTTAATCTCATTGCAGCTTGACCGATATGCCTGAAATAATGAAGAAGATGCCACTTCCAGTGAAGTTGAACGTAGAGCTTGCCAACTCGTTCCTGCCAAGGCCATATATGCCTATGCAGACTGTTCCATGGCTACCTCGTTGCTCTGCCCAAGGAAATCAAACACCTTTCTGGTAGAAATAGGCTGTTAGCTAGTACCAGTGGTAATTCTGTCTGTTATTCTGCTCGTTGTAATAATGTTAATGTTCTTTGGTCAGCTGATAAGTAAATATTGTCTACAGATAACCTAAGCAGTCTAAGGATTTTTTGTTAGAATTTATGTTTAATTAGTCTAATGCACAGTTAGTAAGTAGCGTAGCTCTATGTGTTTGTTCTGAAATTGTCAGTGATTAACCAGATTAATTGACCTAATTTTCAAAGGTACCTTTAATTTAATATTACATCTCTATTTTGTTCCCATTTGCAGGAGAATTGCAAGAAGATATGTGGTGTCGATCGGAATGAAAGTTTGTAGTTTGTCAATTAATAATCTTCCAAACTAAAGAATGTTGAACTTATTGTTAAATAAGCCTGTTAAATTACTTGTTTTAATTAGCCAAATCATAAATGGTTTGCGTTACACTGGTGATTTTCCTTCTTTGTTAAAGGACACATACTTATATAATAATGCCATGAATCCTATTTTACCCTTAGGACATGTTGTGCAGCCATGAAAGGGACCATATCTCGATTTTTAGCTTCTTTTTTTATCTAATTTTATGTTTCAATTTTTGTGCTTAAACCAGGAAATTCTTATGATAAGTATTTTTGAAACAAACTTGGTTAATATTCGTATGCAAAAATTTGTGGAGTCATAAAGAAGTTACTGTTGATTCAGCCAATTAACGTCTACCTAAGATTTTGATGGTCTGAGATGAGTTTTAATAAAAAGGGCCTTATAATGTTTTAAATAAAGAGTTAAATAATATGAACATTTTAAAATGTAATAAAAAATTATATCTCACCGATAATTATTTAGTACAATATGTCTTGCTTCTATTTTAGGTGTAAAAGTACAATATATATTTATGTCGATTTTTAGTGAGGACACAACATTTAAAATAAAATATAGAGTTAAATAACATTCAATATTATAAATATAATCAAATAAAAAAATAAATATTACCAATAATCATTTAAATACAACAAGTGTTACTGTTTTGGCTGTAAAAATATCAATATACTCAACTATTTTCTTTTAAATAGACAACATCGTCAATTCATTGAATCTTTTTTTGTAACAAGATTGATTAAAGATATGTTTTAATCAACTTCAACTTGAAAAAGCTTCTTTTTAGATGTCACTATAACTGGTATGATCAATAAAATTCTATAAGTGACATGAGAATTTGGATAACAGCCATTCATATTTTTCAAATACTTCAAAACATCTATTGTTGTTTTTGCTTCCACTGGTAATGACTGTTTCAAGATGGATAACTCCATATACAAAGCATCTCCATCACTTACCATTATATCTCAATATTTCTTTGAGATTTTTATAAGATTTTATTAGGCTTTAACAGTACAAAACACAATGCTTCAAAACAAAAGAGTCAAAAGTGCAATGACAACCAAGGTGATCGGAAACAAAAGCTGGATAAATCAAATGATTTAAACGTAAACTTACAAAAATAGAAGATGAATCGAAGACACCGGCCATGTAGGAGACTATTGATGAGAACCCTTGAAGAGGAGGAAGACACCGGCCGTGTAGGAGATGATTGACGAAAATCCTTGAAGAAGAGGAAGACGCAGATCGTGTAAGAGACTTGATAAGGAGGAAGACATCGGTGGAGTCACGGAGCTGCAGAGACGAGAATCTCTTCTAAAGGCAAAATCAAGATACGAGGTTTTCATTTAAATTAAAAATTTAATAATATAATAAATTATTAATTTAATTTTGGCCCTCTCTAAGAATTGGGCTTGAGGCGAGTGCCTCTTGGGCCTCACCTCAGGTACGGGTCTGGATTCAGCCATTCTGACGCTGGGCTTCGTCTGCAGCTATGATTTGGTGTCCTCCAGCGGCGGTGGCAGCGAAGGGTGTCAGAAAGCAGGGCGTTGAGTAGTCGAGATAGTTGATGTTTGGAAGGGTATATTGATGTGCTTGTGTGTTTTCTATCTTAATTCTTGTTATTTCTATTAGGGGTGGTATTTTGATTCAGATTCAGGTTCGGGTTGATGGGTTCTAGTTGGTAGGTTGGTAGATTGGCTAACGACAACCTGAACCCGACTTGATTATTAATTCTAATCAATATATTCAACTTGAATCTGCTCTATATTTATTTGCACTTGATCCGAACCCGACCTGTTTAATCTATTTGACCCGTTTGATCCAAATCCACCTAAATTCAATCACGAAATTTTGTAATTAAAAAATAAAAAATTACATTTATCTATACACTCCAACCTCTAAATATTACTATCAAATATAATATTCTTTGAAGAACTGAAAAAGAATTGAAAGTTGGGAGATAAAAATTGAAAAGGAATTCAATTGGAAGATGAGAAATATATATATATATATATATATAGGCAAATGGGCCTATAGGTTTTGACCCTAATCCAATTTTTTCATATTCAATTTGGGGCATATTTTCATGTCGGGTAAAAAATTATCACCCCTGATTTCTATTGGTTTTTTTAAATTATACCAATTTTCTTAAATTTACCGAGCTACAAATATTTTTCTTAAAAATAACTTTATTATTTAAATCAAAAAGTGAGTGTTGGATTTTTTTTTTCTTCTTCTAGTTTTGTATTTTTGTATATAGCAGAATATGGTGCACACTTTATGGTGTAATTTTGTTCCCTTTTAGAATTTAAAATTTAAGATTTAGCCAAAGTTAAAAAAAATTCCTTCCTAGATATAGATATATATATATATATATATATATATTTATTTATATATTATGGAATCTGTGGGCTTTACCGTTGATTTGAAAGCTATTGGGCTCAACTTGAGCCACCCACAAAATCATCTAGATGAAGTTTTTCCCCCTCCTGTATATTTCCTAACCTCCATCCATCTCGAGGCGCTCAAGCTCTGCGCTTTTCGGAACCCGAAC
>JBBPFP010000113.1:695083-705232 GCA_037974795.1 Kaempferia galanga | reverse complement strand
CACCATGCACATGCATGGTGGGGCCCAGCATGCATGTGAGTGTAGAGATGAAATTTCGAGATGAAATTTCGAGATGGAAATCATTTTCCATATATATATATATACAAAAAAATTTTCCTCACTAAACGAGTAGCTCAATGATTTTTGTTTTGTTTTTTGATCCACTAATCAATCACGAAATAAATTAGCCGTTATCTTGCTCCACTAGCCGACCTATGCGGGCCCGGTTTCGCAATGACATCTCCATCCGCGGTTTCATATACGCTCTCGTCTGGAGTTCATATCTTGCAGGGGGTGGACAAATCTATACCTCAGAAATTAAATTAAAATGGTGAACTTTATTCTGTTCTCTTCTGTTCTGTTCCTTCTTCTCCGATCACCCCTTACACCCCCTCAAACTCAACATCATCATGACTAACTGTGATACCAAGTTAAAGAGTAGAGGGATTCCAATTCAATACAAAATTTTAATGCACGTAGGCAGGGACCTTTTGATATTTGAACACACTTGAGAAGTCTCAATTAGCAATGTGAGAATAAAGTGGCGGAGGCTCTACCTGTCATCCACTTGTCTTTGCTTTGCTCAACCAATCTTCTTTTAATAGTCATTTAATTAAAAAAAAATCACAATTATAACTTTTTCAATGGACATTGATTTGTGATCTATCTGTAACTTATTAGATTTTGAGTCTCTTGGGTTTGATTGGTTGCCACTTTAGGGTTGTCCTGAATCATGAAGAAGTGTGCCAGCATCCTTTCACATTCATAACATAAATTGTCATGGCCAACTGGTTTTTTTAATCATGCACTTGTACTATCTCGTTTTAGAAGCAACCCGATCTTGATCACATTGCATACAGATATTCAGGTGAATTTTATTTTGTTTTATATGTGACAAGCATTTTTATCTTTAGCATGTTAAATCTTTATGATTACTATATGCTGTATATGTCATTATCCTAAATTCTTTCATAGAAGAAATTATCATATGAGAATTGCTGACAGTTGCATGGTTTCATATATCATGGTTGTGCTTTTTGAGTTAAGTTTTTATGGTGTTCATTTGTGTCTCACAGGAATTTGATTAATATTCTTGCTGAAGTCTCAAAGTCATGGAAACAAAGGCACATCCCATACCGTGATTCAAAACTGACCTTTCTGTTGCAGGAATCTCTTGGTGGAAATGCAAAGCTAGCCATGATATGTGCTATTTCACCATTAAGAAGGTAAAATTAAAGGTGTCAAATCTATACATCCTGAGTCCATCGATTGACTCTTGATTTATGCAGCTGTAAGAATGAAACTTTAAGCACATTGAGGTTTGCCCAGCGTGCAAAATCAATAAAGAACACAGCAGTTGTTAATGAAGTAATGCAGGACGATGTTAATGTTCTCCGTGAGCAAATACGCCTATTAAAGGTTGTAATAAATTATTCTTCTGAGTACTTGTATCATGTTAGTAATTCTATTGTTTCATACTAGTGCTCAATGCACGATGTTTTTAATAGGATGAACTCCTTCGTATGAAATCTAATGGATCATCAGACAACAATGGGGGTTATTCCACAGCATGGAATGCCCGCAGAAGTTTGCATATACTTAAAATGAGCCTTGCTCGCCCAAAACCATTACCTGTTGTCAAAGATGACAGTGATGAAGAAATGGAAATTGATGAGAATGATGTTGAGATGCTTGATGCTCCACAGTCTGCTTCTGCAGATAAGTCTGCACTGCTAACCATATCAAAGGTAATGTCTTTTATGCACCATATGATTTGCTTCTTTGTGGAGCCTGATATTTGATTGTTCAAATTTTTCTGTCCAGGAAACCAAATCAAGGGAAACAGAATTGGTCCAAGTCTCTGCAAAATCTGATGAAAAAACTACCTATGCTTCCAATGCTGATGGTCTAAACAATCAACAGGATGACAACTGTGTAATATTAATGAATGATCAAAGGGCGGTTCAAACTTTTCCAAGTGATAAATTGCCTACTGAAATATTTCATTCCACAGATATTGGACAAGTTATAGTAGACCCATCTAAAAATTCTCTCTCTCTCAGTTCCACACTATCACCATCAAGTCTTAGCACTGTGCCTTGCAACATTATCCCAGTCCCTCAGGTACCTCCTTTGGGTGCTTTAGCTGTCATTGATGCTTGTAGCAGGAAGAGTCTTAGAACGTCATTGTCAATATCAGCATCTCCAAAGAATACATTGGGAAATTCTAAATCAACAGGAATTACAAATGCACTATCAACAGCAACGTTGTCTGCTTCAAGTTCTTCCAACTGTCAGACAAAGAATTCTCCTAAACCAACTGAGTACTTGTCTGCAAGCCTCCAATGTGGTCTTCAAATGATTGATAAGTGGCAACTCAAATCATTCCAGAGAGACTCTTCTTTCAATGTCAAGCCTACAGATGACAGGCAAATTATTCAAATAAACAAGGTTGACATTGGAACACAGACACCACTACAAGATTCACAAGAACTGGAACTATCTATCATGTGTAATTACTGCCAGAAAGTTTCAGGAGTTGAAAGTGCTAATGTGAACAAGAGCAGGGATATGCAGCTGGTGCTTGCTGATGGATTAACAGCAAATGATAAGCATAATAGTCATGTTCCAAAGGTAGGTTTCAGTTCAAATGCTATTAAATCTTTTGTTGCCTTGGATCTAAAATATTGTGCTATTAGGAGTTTTTCCCATATCTTGTCAAAAAAAATTAAAGACCTTCATGATTATATAGGCCGTGGAACAAGTCTTGGCAGGATCCATCAGGCGTGAAATGGCACTTGAAGATCTCACTGCTGAGCAAGCTGCTGAAATAGCACAGCTGAAACTATTGGTGTTTGTCTTTTTTTCATTTATTAAGTTTCATTTGATTCAAGTGTTTGATATGGTTATCATCAATGCCGATTTTACAGGCCCAACAGTACAAATATGAACGAGATTGCAATGCAATGATTGTTCAAACTCGTGAGGATAAAATTGCTCGTCTAGAGAGTCTGGTGGATGGCATTCTTCCAACAGAAGAATTTATGCAGGGAGAGTTCATTGCACTTGAGAACGAACATAAGGTCTTACTGATCCATGTCTCCATAGCTAATTTCCTGTCCTTGTTCTTTTCCATCAGAACATTTTTAACAACAATTAAATTTCAATTCTTAATTGCTCTGCAGCTTCTGAAAGAGAAATATAAGAAACATCCAGAAATTTTACAATTAAATATCAAATTGAAAAAGGTCCAAGATGAACTTGATGGCTATAGAAACTTTTTTGAAATGAGTGAAAGGGATGTTCTCATGGAAGAGATTCAGGACTTAAGAAGTCAATTGCTGTATTACATAGACCCCACTTGTTCTGAATCAACACAAAAACAAAGTTCTTTGCTTCGGCTAACTCATCAGGGAAGAACTATAGTTCCTCTTAGCCCAGTCTCAGAGTTAGGTGAAAGTGATGTTGATAATAAGGAGAACAAGTTTTCTCTTTTTGAAGAACTTAGGTTTGAACTTGAAGGGAGTCGCCGTTTGGCTGAAAAACTGAAACGAGAACTTGATTCTGAGAAAAAATGCACTGAAGAGCTTAAAGATGCACTGCAAACAGCAATGCAGAGTCATACTCGAATACTAGAGCAGTATGCAGATCTTCAGGAGAAGCACACTGCCCTGCTTTCATGGAGTCGGAAAATCAATGATGGCATTGACGATGTTATGGAAGCAGCAACTGAAGCTGGGATTAGGGGAGCAGAATTAAAATTTATTAGCTCACTTGCATCTGAAATTTCAGTCTTGAAAGCAGAAAGGGAAAGGGTAAAACAAAAATGGCAAGTCAAAAACAGAGCCCTTGAATCCCAACTCGCTGACACTGCTGATGCTCTAGAGGCTGCTGGAGAAGTACTTGTACGGCTAAAAGAGGCAGAGGAAGCTGCTGCAGTTGCAGAGGTATTGTCCTTTCTTTTTCTGTTAAATGCATTTGCATATAGGGAATTCATATTTTCTGCAGCTTATCGTCATCATCAAATCTTGTTTCTGCAGCTTCTTTTCATTCACATTGTCATGCACAACATAACTTGTCTGTGACTTTCTCACATAAGAAAAAGCGTCAGATGGAACACCAACCAAATTGTGTTTTCTCCTGTTGAAAAAAGGCAAAAAAATATGTTTTATAGCTTTCAAGTCCATTTAATTTTGATAAATCTTTTTTACCAAATAATTTTCATAGAGGGTCAAGTGTACCTACCCTGTCTCCAGTAGAATATTGTTTTCAGTTTTCCTGCATCTCAATGTCACTTTGCTTTATGATTGACTGTTTGGTTTCACGTAGGATCGCAGTGAAAAGTAATGGATGTTTTGTTTTCACCTTTTCTATGCTTGTATTTCTTGTTTGATGGGACATCTTGCAGAGAAGAGCACTGTTGGCAGAGAAAGAGACTGAAAAGATGAACCAAGAGATAAAGCGGTTGAAGAAGAATCTTGATATAATAACTCCTCCAGTGAATTGCACAACTGCGGAGTCAAATTTTGATCATACTGAAACTGGAGGTTCCAAAGAGGTCGACCCTAATTATACTGAATCTGATGAGTCTGAAAAGGCCAAATTTGATTCAGGAAAGGCCACTCACCCATTGACGCAGGAGTTTGAACCTTTCTGCAAGAGAGGAGACACTGAATTATCCATAGACACGGACCCTACCTCATGGTTCTCTGATTACGATCGCTGCAATATGTAAGAATTCTAAGGACATGAACACATTTGTATCATGAAAACATGTTGTATACCACCAGAAATATTGGGAGTGCAAGAGTGATATCTCCGGTGTTCCTCAATTTTCTTGTTCTCACCTATTGCGAGAACCATTGTAGTCCGAAGGCATTCCAATTTATAAGTATCATTTATTCCTTTAATGTCGATAATTGAAGGTAGTTCTATTTACCACTGCAGTAATGTTGCTGAGAAGCATTGAAGCATGAAAATGCGCATTGTTTATTTCAATTAAGGTGAGTTGCATCATTTGACTTATTTTTTCAAATGATGATGATTCTGAATTGCGATAATATGCTTATAAAGATTAAAAACACAGGCCAAATATATTTTATCAACAAGGCAGACTTCGTTAAATTTAGTTAGATTTAATTAAAATAATTGAGAATGAAGATTTAGAAAAAGTATTGCAATAAAAGTAAACTTTATCATTAAAAATAATAAATTTGAAATTACATCTTCACTAATCTGAAATGGCCCCTCATACTATCATTAATATTCTTTAATGGAAGATATTACAAATATAATTATTATTTTATATTATTTTAACAAATAAAGTTGACGCGCTATTCTGATTTTTGAAAAAAAAATAAAAAATAAAAAATAAACAAATGAGATGAGGAATAGTAAGAAGAACGCAATCACCGCCGTCGTGCGTGGCCATTCTCCACCCGTTATTTTATCCATCGCAATCTCCCTCGCCTCTCTCAATCAATCGAGCAATTCGCTGAGCACCGGCGAACCCCTCGCCGAGAGATGGACGGCGGCGCTTCCGGTCCCGGAGGCGGGCCGGCTCCTTTTCTACTGAAGACGTATGAAATGGTCAACGACGCCTCCACAAACGGCATCGTCTCCTGGAGCTCCACCAATGCGAGCTTCGTGGTGTGGAATCACGCGGAGTTCGCCGCCCGCTTGCTCCCGACTTACTTCAAGCACAACAATTTCTCTAGCTTCGTCCGGCAGCTCAATACCTATGTATGAATAGCAAACCCTCGCCCTAGTTTCTCCCCCTGTTTATTCCACGAATGATGCGAGGATCGAGCCTCCGATTCTTCTGAATCTTGATTTGTAGGGCTTCAGGAAGATCGACCCGGAGCGGTGGGAGTTCTCGAACGACGACTTCGTCAAGGGGCAAAAGCACCTCTTGAAAAACATCCACCGTCGCAAGCCCATCCACAGCCACAGCCACAGCGATCCATCGGGAGGTGTTTTTCCTGACGCGGAGAGGACGGCGCTGGAAGAGGAGGTTGAGCAGCTTAGCAGGGAGAAGTCGAGCCTCGAGTCTAGTTTAGTCAAAGTCAAGGAGCAGCAATCTGGGACTGAGATCCAGATGGAGGATCTGGAACGCAGGGTGATGAACATGGAGCAGAGGCAGCTCAAAATGCTTGCTTTCCTGCAACGCGCCATGAAAAACCCTCAGCTCATGGAGAGTCTAACGAAGATGGCCTCAGCCACATCAATAGATGTCTCCGTCATTAACAGGAAGCGGAGATTGCCGTCAGATGGGGATCACTGCCATGATTGTTCCGACAACAAGTCTGAAACTGGGTTCTTGCTCGATCAAGATTTCTGTGAGAAGCTAAAACTAGGTCAGTGCTCAGCTGTTCCGGCCGATCCTGATGTGGTGATCCTCAGTACGCGGCACTTTGATCTTCACCATGGCAAAGCGCAGGCAATTGCACAAGTTGACTCTGACCATGAGCTGCCGGAGTGCCCCCCTCAGGTGTCTGAGACACTACAGCTTTGTGATGCCGGGGAGCCTGTTTGTCCACCAAAGAATGATTTGTTTGGTAGAGCTGTTGACAAAGACGATGTGCTTCTGCCTTGTTCAATGGAAACATCTTCTACTCTAAGAGATAATGATCTTGATACACCAGTCGCAAGCATGCAAAACATGACTGTTGATTCTGCTGCTGATGCTGCTGCTGTGTCCTGCGAAGCAAACGATGTATTCTGGCAACAATTCTTAACTGAAAGGCCAGGTTCGAATCCCATTGATGGGCAACATGAGGAGAGGACGCCAGGATTAAGCAAAAAAAGATAAGGAGCAACTGTAAGTTCGACTAGCATCTTCTGTTCTGGCATCATGTTCTTACGGGTAAGACTTCTTGATCCACCTGTTCATCGTGCTTCTGAATTATATGGTCTGGTACTCAATCAATCAATCAATCATGGCAAGGCTGGACCATGAATTTTCGCTTGAATGAAATGGGTAGGTAGAAGCCAAAATATTTTCTATCTTCTTCCCGAATTGAGCTCTTCAGGGCTGGCTGACCCACCGCAAAACCAGACAACACACGACAACTCACTGCATTAAAGCCTTGTACTACTCACAAATGAAGCACACAGATCTCATCCTGCAGACAATGGCAAACAAGACTCGCCTCCTCATGACCTCCTTCTTCTTCCTCCTCCTCCTCCTCCTGGGGAAGAGCACTGCAAGTGAACTGAGCTCGGAGGAGAGCAGGAGGCTGCTGTGGGCAGTGACAGGGAAGAAGTACATAAGCTATGAGGCTCTGAGACGGGATGTGGTGCCCTGCACCAAGCCTGGAGTGCCTTACTACAACTGCCACACCCTCCCAGTTGCTGCAAACCCCTACAGGAGGGCATGCCAGATAATCAGTGGCTGCAGGAGCGACGGCCCTTAGCAAGCCAGTAATCTGCAAGTATGAAAGGCTTTATACCTCTTTTTCAGTCAAAATTGTTTCAGGTTGTTGTTGATGATCGGTATACAAAATAAATGGGCTGGCAGTGTGGATTGAGTAATGCTCTTTCTTTTTCTTTTTGATTGTAGAATTTTCATTTCTTAAAAAAAAAAAAACACACACCCACATTCAATCATTGACCTCTGCAATTTCCTATTGCATCTAAAATTAAAATAAGAACGTCCGTTTGGGATGATCTAGTGGCTAGTACATAAGGTATTACTGTCAATAAAATTTGAGGTTCGAATCTTAGTATAGTCAAGGTAAATACCTCCCTTATATGCTAGTCACTATTCCAAGTGCTAGTAGCCACCCGTGATTTGTCTCGTTCGTGTTGGCCCTGGGATGGGTTGGCGGGAGCGTTGGGGGCGAGCGAAGTCGCCTTTTGCCACTAAAATTAAAATAAGAAAATCCCCAGGGCAGTAGGAACGCGTCAAGTGGATACTCAAAGCGCTACAGCAGGTAAGATCCTCTCATCTATTTTTTTTTTAATCATTCTTGATTTTTCTTATCTGAACCGTTGGATCAAATCAGGAATTCATATATTAATCTCTCCTAATCTAATCTAACAATCCATATTTTATAGACCAGGAGTGATCTATCAAAAAATAGACCATAAGATTCTACTCAGCGCCACGGATCTATGGAGGTGTTCTGTCATGATGGATCATGCAATCGATTAATATATTTGGTCTGATCTAAGCACAGTTATGACAAAAAAGGAGTGTTTAAATATTATTGGGTCTATTTCTCAAGTCGTTGTAAATTAATTTTAAGTCAATGTAATTTAGCAAATAAATAGATTGTTTTAGTGTTAAATATTTGTTTCTTTTTATCACAAAAGGATCAAACGGAGGAGGAAAAACAACAAAATTTAAATTAATTAAAAATATAATATAATTAATAAGAAAGTATGCAAGATGACGTTTCCTATGATATCCTTAACTTGTACTTTAAACACAAGTTGTTTCTTTCTCATCTTTTTCGTTCGATATATAGCGTCCAAAGACCATGACCCAATCCATTCCAAGCCATTAATTATCCTCCTCAATTTCTCGAGTCAACATATTTTATTTCTAGAGTCAATATATTTTATTCCAATCAATATGCATTTAGAGGAATAGTTACGAAGATTAAAGTTCAAATTTTATATATATATAAATTGTAAGTATATTTTGAAACTTCAAATAAGTCACAAATCGACCTCAAATAAGACGCGTTTTCAAAATCAAAAGGAATTATATTAAATGGTAAGTAATTTCTTTTTTACAAAACTACTTTTATTTCTTGGATGTTAGAATTCTTTTAGTAATTCATCCTCACAGTCTTCCCTAAACTATGTAATAAAAAAGATAGTTAGCTTATAGCCAACCGACTAAGAGGTGGGGGAAACTTTTTTTTTTTAAAGCAAATTCTTTCATGAAGGCTCAAAAAATGCTTAGTTATTAATGTTATAGATAACTTAAAGTCATAATTTTGTACCTTAATATGCATGTAAAGGGATTTAGTCCGCCTTTTAAATAGTGGTACTATGAAAGTATGTGTATAACGCATCTAAACTGTTCACTTCTACTTATTTTCTCCCTCCTGAGAAGCGTGTTGACTTGAGCATCGAAGTACCAAAGCCGGGGACCACTTTTCTGGCCTGAGCTCTAACGTTTGCTATATTGTGAGCTCTCTTTGGTGTGCAGATCCATGAAGTTCGGAGCGCTTTACCTTCGGAGTCTTCGCTGAGTTAACATTCGGGCCACCGCAGACCTATGTGGCCCAACCTCCGTCTTCCCTGATTCTAGACAGAAACAACAGAGTTAGCTTATAGCCAAGCAATTAAAAGGTGAGAGGAGCTCTTTCTGCAACAAAGATCCTCTGGTCCACAATTTTGTGGACCACTCTTGGTCCATAAAATATGGACCGTTGGATCTGATCACATCAAATCAGAAGTGAACTCCTGATCTAATCTAACGGTTCACATTTTATATAGACCATGAGTGATCTAATCTCGTTCATAAAATTATGAACGAGAGGATCTCCACTCACTCTTTCCAAACAAATTTTTTTCATGTCTCATGAACTCCCATAAAATGCTTAGTTATTAATGTTATTGATAAGTTGAAAGTCATAATTTCATGGCCCTCGTCGTTCTGCTCCAGTTCTCCTTCTCCGTCATAAGCTCCCTCGCCTGCATGCTCTACTTCGTGGCCTCCCGGGCGGCGGCGCTACTAGTGCTCGCCGTCATCCAGCTCCTCAAGCTTACCTGGTGGGTCTCCGCCGGCGCCCTCGGCTTCGTCGCGGACCACCTCCGCTCGGCTCTGAAACACGCGACCGGGCTCCTCGCCAACGTGGTCACTTCCGTCGCGTGGGCTCTGATCGAGGCCGTCTCCAGCGCGGTCACTGGGTCGGCACAGCTCGCGGCTTCAGGCGCGGCGGAGGCGCTGCCGAGGGTGGCTGAGGCGGTGTCAGCTTTGGTGGCGCAAGTCGCCGACGGGATGTGGGGGCAGGTGGAAGGAAACCGTTAACTACGTCATGGATAACACGTTTGACCGTTGTTTAATTAAATAAGTACTGTGTGCGAGTGTTTTTACCGGATCCTCTAGTCCATAAAATATGGACCGTTGGATCAGATCAGTAAAGATTAATATATATTCCTGATCTGATCTAACGGTCTATATTTTGTAGA
>JBBPFP010000113.1:647823-670696 GCA_037974795.1 Kaempferia galanga | reverse complement strand
GAATTGAAAGCTCGGTAACATCTAAATGAACCAAGTTCAAGACAAGTTTAAATTGAAGCTCAATAATATCTAAACGAATCAAGTTCAAATCAAATTCAACCTAAACTCAAGCTCATAAAATGTATCAATTTTGCCTCTAAACTAAAAAATTGTTAGGTTTAGTGGAGCTCATCAATTGTTTTGGAAGAAGAATGTTGAAAAAAAAAAGTTTTTATATTATTATTTTTACATAGATCTTCTTAATATTGCTTCAATTCTAAAATCAAATTTTAATTTTCCCTGAGCCAGTAGAAAAAAAAATGTTGGAATAAATGGAGGAAGTCGATCTGAAGTCACGGGTTATGCAAACAATGCTCTGTATTGTCTGTGGGGTCCAAATGTATGCCCTTCTTTACGAATGTCCACGGAATCGAAAAAAAAAAATATTTAAAAGTGGCACCCGAAGTATAATTATTATGCCAAGGGAATAATTCCACGTGTACATCTTTGACGACAAATTTAATTACATCCGTTAGAAAATATTAAAATTAAAGAAAATGAATTATCTAAATATATAATTAATTCAGGAAGCTAAATTTTGAATGTTTTATAACAAATAAAAAAAAAGTCCTCGCTTTATGACGTCGATGAACGAGGCTGACATCCGTCGACGTAGGACGAGGCCCACACAAGAACCCAACTTCTCCTTCGCCTGCTGAATTCTCCGTCTCCATGAATCGGAAAACCGGCTGCATTTTAGCTGTGACACAACTCACAAGAGATGCCTTGGAACAGCAAAGAGCTGAAGTCGATGTTAATTCGAATCTTCAAATAAAAAAAAGAAGAAGTAGGCGATAAGTTTGATATTATTAATTCTCTGATATATATTTTGTCTCTTGGAATTGATTGAAGCATATGCTGCTGCAGCAGCAGGAACGGCCCGCATCCGTCGCTGCTGCATGCCTTCTTCTTTCTATTCCCACTCGCATGCAATTCATTTAAACTGTCCGTGCATGCACGCAACAAACAAGAGTAATTGACATCTCCATCTATCCTCGATCAGTCAATTGAATGAACAATGCTTGTGCATATTCAGAATTACCTACGAATATCTTATTGCCGATTAACACAAGTTTTAGTTGGCAGTAAATAACGTTGCCATAGTCGTGGTGTGAAGATTCCCCGGCGCAGGCGCTTTGAATAGGCCTGGATCAGTAAAGCGAGCTCCGACCTTTTCAGTTTATAAAGCCAGCAGCTGACTTTGCACGCTTTATGGGTACGGAGAAATGAAGCAGAGAGGAAACAGAGCAGCCTTTCCTCCCCCAATTTCCTCCCCTTAGATTTTTTTTTTTTTGTAAAAGCAATTCTCATGTCGACTTCAGGGTGCAGGATGAAGAGTGTGCATGGGAATGGGAAGGGGCATGGGTAGACTCTAGAGGTTGTCGATGGGATTTGTGCCCCGCGGTTTGTGCTCAACTGTACATGGCTCATTCAAGGCCATTTAATTTATTGTATTTATTGCCTCTTTCTTTTTTGCTTTTGCTGCTCTGTGCCCAGAAACTACACCTCATCGGGAGGAGGATGCAGCAGTATGCATTTGGTGGGGGTGGTGATGATGGGCGGAGCTGGCTTAGTCAGAGGGCCTCACGAGGGAAGGAGCACACACGCCATTGTCTCATTGGAGTCATGCATCATCATCATCCCTTGCTAGCTCACTCAAACACTTACAAGTTTGACTTGCTGAACACGTATAGAGGAGGAAGAAGCAAGCTTAGTTTCAGATGCAAATTAAAGAAAACATATATATATATATATCATTGCAGTAACTGGTCTACCACTGTAGATTGGATAACGTGAATTAAAGAAAGAAAAAGAATTAAGCTTCAGGGAAGTGATGGACGTGTTACTCCCAGGTAGCTTGTTGCATGCATGCCTTCTAATTAATATGATGTTTGTTGCATATACAACAACTATAATTCGATAAAATATCATTCTCTTTTTAATTGCACTTAATTGACTATGGATGAACTAATTAGGGGCCTTAAATTGCCAAGTTTTGCTAGCTCAACTGTGTGTAATTTGTAATTAGTATTTAAGCACTCTCAGTGTGTGTATATATGTGTGTGTGATTCATATCCAATTCAAGATTGAAATACTAAAACTAAAACCAATCTACTTGTCTAGCTCCATGAAGTCAGGCCATATATTGAAAGTAATGAAAGCCTTTATTGCCCTTATCATAGCCATGGAGAAGAAGGCAAAAGGGTGAAGACCCCTCGAGTCAATCCAATTTTCACTCACCTCACCGTATGACCCAAAACAACCCAATTCACCCCGGTGCAATTACTCCACCCCAATTCATTTCCCAATCAACTCCACTTTTTGTGCTTAAGTTCTCCTTTAAAACTCCCACCCTCTCTCTTGCTCTTTCTCAATGCATTTATTCCTCCACAACAACCAGCTCCTCCATTAGAATAATCCTACACTTTAACTCTTCCTATTCATTATCTCTTTCTCCTGCAAGCCAACAAACTACCCTTCAAAACCTCAGCGCAAGTACTCTCCTCTTGTGGAAAGTGACAAGACGTGCCAAATTATATCGATCTAAATCAGTGTACGATGGAATTAATTAAATTAAATTAAACTACCCTTTCATAAAGGAATTAAAAATAATGCTTTTCCATCTCTCTTTAATTTCTTGTACTGTGTACAATTGGTTGCTTATGTCCATTAGTGATTCGTGTCCTCTTCAGTGCGTACTCTTCCCTAGCTAAACTCTTCCATCTTTCAGTAATTTCCAGTGCCCCAAGTCATATGAACAGAGCCTTTTCGTATATATTTTACAGTGAATTATCTGATTTATTAATATACAGTACCTACTGCGGAAGTTGGCAGAGAGCACCACTGTTCCTTGTAATTCATATTTAGACGTGAAAAATCGAGCAGAGTAGGTGGTGGCTGTTAAAGGAAAGGAATTGAACATGTACATATATATGTCACACAGAGATAAGGAGACACTACTGTTTTCATTGTATACTTACTACTCTTCTCCACTGGCCGTGCCACTTCTCTACTGCACCACCATCATCACCACCCCCACTACCACCATGGCCTCATCCAACAAGCACTGGACGAGCATGTTCAAGTCCAAGCCCTGCATCAACCAATGGCAGCATGATCACATCATGCACCAGAGAAATCTAGGTCAGTCAGTAACCATCATCATCATCTCTCTTTCTTTTGAAAGACAGAAGTTAGGGTTAGGGCTTTAACAAATGATGATTGTTTGGTTGCTTGCTGTGTGTAGGCTGTGAGGAGAGGAGCCCCGATCCGAAGCCAAGGTGGAACCCGAAGCCGGAGCAAATCCGGATCCTGGATGCCATCTTCAACTCCGGCATGGTGAACCCCAGCCGCGACGAGATACGCAAGATCCGACTCCAGCTGCAGGAGTTCGGACCCGTCGGCGACGCCAACGTCTTCTACTGGTTCCAGAACCGCAAGTCCCGCTCCAAGAACAAGCACAGCAACCGCAACCACCTCGGTCCGGCATCCGGCCGCCGCACACAGAAACCATCCCCCGCCGCCGCCGCCGCCTCCTCCTCCTCTTCCTCAGCCCAATCCACCGACTCCGGCAACAAAACCCTACCCCTCCCAACTAGATTCCAGTACTTCTCTCCACGGCCGCCGCCGCCGTCCTTACTCCAAAATCAGATGAACTCACTGCCGGACACCAGAATCATCAATTCGGACGGACTCTACGATCCTGAGACGCCGACGCAGCTACTCATGGGACCGGATCATGATGATCACCAAGAGTGCAAGTTGAAGATGCAGTATTTACAGCATCTTTATGCAGCAGCGGCAGCTGCTGCTGCTGTTCCAACTTCTAGTGCAACCACTGTAGGCAGCTGCGTTAATGGTAGCCCTATCAGCGACATACAAGGTATGAGCTATTAATGACGCAGCTCGATCTCGCACATTGAGAGCGATGCTGATAGATTCATCTGCATTATATTTCCATGTGTGTTCCACTTCAAATTTTGCAGCCACCTGCTTCATTTCTGTAACGTCGTAACGCTCCCAAAATTGAGAGCTGTCTTACTGCTGGAACAACAGCTATATACGTGCACGCAATCTTTCTCATGAAAGAGAAAGAAACACAGATTCATGTAGAGAAAAGACAAGTATGAACAGATCTCATCGGAGAGCTAGCTCTATGTGGTCATGTCACCGAGATGCATGATGGGGATTGAATGACACAGTGGAGGTTGTGTCATTTCTCTTATAGATTGGACGTGTGCATGGGATTCATGCATGGAAATTATGCTGTCCCTTTAATTTTCATGCACATATATGTCTGTCATTTTCCATATCCATACATATCTGTCATTTACTTCTTTGATTAATTTATCAAATAATTAAACAGAGTTGATGGGGGAAATTGGAGAAGGTATATTTGATGCCGGGGCAGCCGGCTGCACCCGATCAACGGTGATCACCAGTGACGCGGCATATGAGGTCGCGGCCGGCCGGATAAATATACGGCAAGTGTTCGGGCCGGAAGCCATCCTTCTCGACCAATCCGGCCAACCTGTGCTCACCGATGAGTGGGGAGTCACCCTCTATCCTCTCCAACATGGAGCTTCCTATTACCTGGTAATTAATATCATATATCACTTCATTTGATTAATTACTAGCTAGATAGCTGAGTAATACACTTAATTGCTTGATTATAATATTGTTTTGCAGGTTTAATTAGCTGAAAGCAGTATGGCTATGTTGGAAGCACTTGACATTAATGCTATAGATTAACTACATAATTTGTTTTGTGTTTGCATAAGTGCTATTCCAACTTGTTGTATTCCCCATGAATATTAGGTCTTTTATTTATTGACTGTGTTGGGCCATGTACTCTTAGCTATCTTATTGTTAGATCATCTTCGAGTTAACTATTTTTAGCAATAGTATAAAAATAATCAGGTATCATAATTATAATTATATCATCAGGACAATCTTGCAACAATTATATTATATATCATTATGATTCTAACATATATAGCACTGATTTGAACCATCATGGCCATCACATTATTAAACCAAATGAATTAACTAGCGCATCAAAATAATGATCAGGCTATTCACACAATCATTTTACTTTCATGTACATTTTTTTTTTTTTGTGTGTGGGGCAATCTCTCTGGTATATAGTTTTCAATATCACATGATGATCGATATAATTTTCTAAAGTTTTATTAGATTTTTGTAACCATATGAAAATCTCTCTTCTATAATATTGTAATATATATCTTTGTAACCATTCAAGTATAAAGAGAAGACTCCGAGGAGAGAAGGTAAAGAATTTATTTAACAAAGTCATTACAACATTCCAACAATATATAAGATCAGAGTACTGTTTTTACGTATTTGTTTGTGTGGATATATGATTTCCATAATGATTATGATTGATAAACAATTAAACACTAATTATTTCCAAAACATAAATATATATCATGTACATGAAAAGTATTTTTTAAAACAAATTCTCGCAATACTTTGTGAAATTTAATAAATTGTTCATAAGCAATTTCATCAAAAGTTTGTTTATACGTTTGCAATTTTTTTAATTATCTATTCGCAACATTATAGAGTCTATATATGAATTTATAAGAATTAAGCTTGATTAAAACTCTTGATTTATTAGTTTATTACCCTTCAGTAATATAGAGAGAATTATTGAATAATATATACTTCGAAAATAATTTTAAAAGTCATTTTAAAGAGATAAGAATATTTTTAAAATTAGAGGGCCAAAGTGGATTTTTGTTTTTCCGAACGAAACCTCGAATGGTCTTCCGTCTCCGAGAAGAAACCCTTGCCGGTTCAAGCAAGGCAAAACCTCGATCTCCAGTAGCCAGAGGAGGATCGGAGAAAGGAACGGCTGGAGGAAAATCGGAGGAGGGGAGAGATGGATCCGAAAGCCTCGGCCAAGTCGAAGCGATCTCATACGCAGCACGGCCGAGCGAGCCACCCTTCGCCGTCCGCGATCGCTCAAAGGAAGAAGCAAAACAAGGAAAATAAAATCGAGCAGCCCGCTGGAGGAGGAGGAGGAGGAGGAGGAGGAGACGGGGAGCTAAAGAGAACCCGCCGGCCCAGCCTCCCATCGAATTGGGACCGGTACGACGACGAGGACGAAGTGGTGGAGAGTGTTGGGAATCCTTCCGCCACAGAGGTCGCGCCAAAGAGCAAAGGCGCTGACTTTGGATACTTATTGGAGCAGGCACGTTCGCAGCAGCAGGAGCGTGACAAACTTGCCGGCCGTGGCCTCCCATTGCCCTCATCCTCAGAGGAGTTTCCCCTTGGTAACGATCTTTTACTCTCTTTCCGGGTATTGGATTTTCTGCCTCTCCCCCAAGTTTTCTATGCAACTTGGACTATGGAAACCGCACTTTAGAGTTTGCTTGCTCACATATGCCTATAGTCATAGCCCCTATTTACTTAAATTGATGAAGTAGCTTGCTGCATTGTTGCGGTCAGATCTGCCCTCCTATAACCATGTAGTTTAGTGTGTACCCTGATTTGTGGATGGACCTTTAGGTAATTGGCTTGATTTTCTATATAAACTTATTAAGTCAGCATTATGTATTGATAACATTATTTCCTCTCACATAGACTGCTTAAGTAAGAGCTGTACATGGTTCCAATACACATTTAATTGGCATATTGAGATTCTTCCCTTCTCTAGAATCTAGTATTTACTTGTTGAATAACTATAAGAATAGGTAAGAACTATAGACACGATAGGTCTAAATGGCCGAACTCTAGACACATTATTCACTTGTTAATATGGAGACAAACATTGACATGATTTCATCTTAGCAATCATTGTAGTTCTACGGCCATGGAAAAATCTATCAACTATTTGAATACTTTGTAATACCATAGGTTACTATCAATGATAATGATGGTGCAAGACAAAATGGATCATGTTGTTAACAATTTGGAATCTCGAAATAAACCAGAGTAGTTTTGAAGTGAAAGTTATTAAAGGCCGTTTGCAAAAGTTTGTTGTAGTTCATCATTGTTTATAAAGTTTAAATGCCAGCAGCTCTCTAATATTTTATACTTGGAAAAACCTTGAATTGGGTGCCTCTTGAACGTTATTGAATGTCTACTTAGAAGTCTTATAATGTCTCTCAATTCTGAAGTGAAAGTTATTAAATGCCGTTTGCCAAAGCTTGTTATGGTGACCATCATTGTTTAAAAGTATAAAGTGCCAGCTCCTCTCCTAATATTTAACTTGGAAAATTTTTGAATTGGGTGCCTCTTTGACACTATTATTTTCTCATCCTTTTCCACTCAGCATAGTCTATGCAGAAGTCATATAATGTTTATCACATTTTATGTACAGTTTTATTGCAGGGGCTGAGCTCTATTCTATCTGTTAGAGGAGAGGGCCGACTATCTTTGTACAATGACGATAATTTCATCATTGACGATTCTGAGGACTCCTCAATTAGTTCTGAGGTATTAAGTGCTATTTCAAATTTATGCAACCTTTGGAAGAGAATGCATTTTTGTACATATTGCGTTTCACAATGGTTCAATGAAACTACAGTTGCTGTAGCTTCTGTAGTACCTCTTTTTCTACTAGCTATTATCAATCAAACTATAATTATGGATACTATATTTAGAATAGTGCATTCTTGTTATCTTAACTTTGAATAGTTATTTTTTATAGCATTCTGCCTGACTTAATAAGAAGCTGCTTAGCCTTCTTGACATAATTTTTATCTATAGCATCCATATCTTTCTGGACTATTCAAATTGTGATTCTGTAATTACTATTGCAGTAACTTAAATCACATGTCAGGTACCTTTTTTATCAATGGATTTGCATGCAATCGATGCACAATTATCTAAATTGAAGCGGTCAGATCGCCTTTTACTTGAAGCAGATTTATTCCCTGAAGAACAGGTAGATTTTTGTTTCATTTATTTGTTATAGTCTATTTTATTTGTATTCCTTACTTTTGGTCATTTCTTTTCTTTGAGAAGTTGCAATAATCTTTTTTCTGGATGGTTATTGATAATATAGGAATGATACAAATTGCCATTTGAGAAATTGTACTCTAGGTGGTTATCATATATTTTTTGAGTATTCGGTGTAAGTATTCCAGATTATAGATAACGAATGGTAAGTCTGGTTGTATATGGTAAATTAGATATTAGAATTTAGTTGTTGTGGATTCCACTTAAACTATACATTGAATTCTTATTGGTTCTGCTGCCTTCAAGCTTTCATGAAAAAATCAAGGAGGTAAATAAATAACATTCCTCTGTTGCTTCATAATACAGAGGTCTAATCATATGTCCACACGAGCAGTCAAAGAATGGGTTATTATTGTATGAGTCTTGAAGTTCATGCCTCATTTGTTATCCAACTTGTAAATCCTTGCAAAGATATTGGTACTGGGAGTATTCATAGGATTTCTTGGAACATGTTACCTTTTGTTTGCTTGAGTACCCACTCCTAATGGGATTGCAAATCTCATTGGATCCCTTGAATTCAGATCACCAATCACCTTTGTTTTATTTATTTATTTTTTATAATAGCTCAAGAGCTTGGAAACAACCTCTTACAAAGTTAGGGACCCTTCCCCAGGACCTTGCCTTGGCGGGAGTTTTGTGCACCGGACTTTTTTTTTTTCTTCTAGAAAATATATAATAGGTCAAGGGTTGGAAAAAAATTTCATACCAAAGATGGTCCTGGGTTGTGGACGAGTGATATATGTTACTTATTCAGACCGTAAAACTGTCCAATTGGTAAATTTTAGAGGACAACTCTCTCTGTAAAAAGAAAGCCCAGTTTTTAAAATCAGTCTATATCTATAGGAACCTTCAATTTTTTTTAATACAAGTTTACTTGATGTAATGCTATCAAATACATAATATGTATCGATCTATGGGCATCATAAATCATGTAAATATCATGAATGTAATTTAACACTAGCAAAATTATGTGTTTACGTTAACATTTATCAAGACACCGCACCAAAACTTAATCTGTAAGTATTTCACTATTACAATCACAAGGACTAATTCTTCTAGAAAGAGAAAAAAATATTATTGAAGCTCTCACATTTTTAGGGGTTCTGCAACCATATAATACTTATTTTTTATTTATTAGGTAATTTCTTAAAAGTTTGCTCTAAAGAACATACTTGAATCTGAGGTTGAATTTTTGCTGAAAGTCAATCATTTTAGTTTTCCATTGTTTGGTTTTTGCATGTTATTCCTTGGTCTGATTACACTTCAAACCTTAATTGAATATTGGATCTTTTACTGCTTACAGAATGTTGGCGAATTGATAGAGAAAAAGATGTCTGAGCAATTGGAAAATCTGGTAGCTAGAGAATTTAAAAAGGACTTCACTCACTCGGCCTCTGCCGATGTGGATAAAACAGCTTTTTTGGATAATTATCAACCTCAAATATCAGCAGGAAACACCACAGAGCTTCTTCCTAGTAAAGAATGGACGTCAAAAGAAACTCAGACACACAATTCAGACTCTAGCATGTTTGCTGCTTCAAACCCAGCAGAGATCACTACCTCCAAGTTTGAGGTGGCAGCAGCAGAAGCAGACCTTGACATGCTTCTTGACTCACTGAGCAAAACCAAGCTTTCTAATGCTGCTGTAGATGAACCTGGTTCTTCAAGAAATGCAACCACAAGTCCAATTGACAATACCGTGGATAGTTTGCTTGCCACAACATCATCCTTCGTCCAGGAACAGAAAAATCAAGCAAGCACAACCAAGCAGGGATCAGTCCTCATTAGTAATCGTCCTCCTCATGTTCTTGGTGCTAAATTAGACGGAGGGGCTAATTCCTGGAGAACAGGTGCAAAACTTACACTCGATGACAACATTGATGATTTGCTCGGGGAGACTTCTATTTTTGCGAAGAACCAAAAGCCTCGCCTCCCTCATGGACCATCTTCAGGTTCCAAGCCGATAGACGATTTCGATTCATGGATTGACACCCTATGAATCAGAATCTGAATCAAATTCCAAAAGAAATACTTGGCATCTTGATATAATGCTCTTCTTCTTCTTCTTCTTCTTCTTCTTTCACTTTGAAGAAAACAAATCCCTGTTTTTCCACCCACCTGTAGGATGGAATTGGGACACTCAGTTTGGCGAACGGTAAAAGTTTTTTCCACTTTACCTCGCAACCCTGCCATTGCCATGGATGATCTCACCCTGAAAACTTCTCTACCTGAAAGCTGCGCCTGACGCGTTTGAAGGATCGGTATTAAGGTTGAAGTGCAAACAAAATTGAGTATCAAATGAGTACAATCCAAGAGCTCTGATCTTTGGTCGGCGCGTATGCTTGTACCATATTCTTTATCAAGCATTTGCCTTTGTTGAAGTTTCCTGTCATTAAATTCAGTGATCAGTTGCAGGAAACTTACGCGGATTGCAACCGATGATGTCATGCAGTACGTATCGTACATCTGAAGTCGAAGTATATTGGTATTTTGTTTGACTATCGTGCAAATTTCGATCTTTTTCAGACAAAAATTTTGACTACGGCGAAGTTGTTGAGGAAGCTTCGCCTTCCTTTGCATGCTCGAGTTTTCTGCATGTCCTCTCTCTGCTTGCGTGGACCTTTACACTGCTGATTAGCGATGACCCGTCGAATTGACTCTGGAGTCGCTTCTTGGAGAAGCCAGCCAGACACTACGGTGATGCCAAAGCGGATACGGCGCGTCTTGATGACGACTCCAATCGGATTTAACTTAGTTGTGCAGGAGAAGAGTGGAACACGTCCTCTTAGAATGGTCTAGTGGCTAGTACATGATGTGTTACCTTTTACCACCAAGGAGAAGAGTGGACCACTTTGATATCTTTGATTATCATGCTTTTCTTCTCAATCACTAACTAAAATTTCGTACTAAAGAACAGAGATACAGCAAAAACAGAGTTATGTATCTCGAGAAATATTCCTTTCATTCAGCATTTTTATCAAATTGTGCATTTAAAATTTTATTATATCTAAATTGCATACATAATATTATATTTATGCAAAGGGTGGTGCACTTTGCTCAAGTGAGATAGATGTCCAAATACTTCTTTGATTTTTCGCACATTACACCCATACCGCATGATCTAAAGGGTTGAATTCTTCCCCTGAATTATGGGAAAAGATGTTCGAACTATCATCTATTAAAATACAAAAACAAAAGTGCTAAGAACTCCAGGTTTCAAATGAAATTTATAGGATACGTATACTTATTATATTGTTATTAGTCCTCTGAAATTAATATTTATACATTTTATCTATAATTTGAAATCTCACAAATTAATGAAACGCATCCTTTAGTAAATATAAAATGATTATGGCATTGGAAAATTTTAAGTGCGTGCTTGACAAAATGGCAATGTTTTCTCCACGCGGTGCATCGAGTGATGCTTTATTCCATGCAAAATTTTTATATGGTTGTCGAAATAATTGATGCCCAAGAGAGATCGAGGGCAAGATTTAATTCCATAGAAATTTTGGATGCGTAATTTTTTATATTTTGATAATCCAAATGTTTCATCCGATATATTTCTAATTTACTATTTCATAGTACAATTAACATCGTCTCGAGTAATATTTGAATTCTGTTTGTTCCCGAACGTAATTAATTTTCTTGAGCTGAAGGTCTCAAGGAAAGTAAGTCTGGAATTAGCGTAATTAACTTTTGGTGCATAATCGATCCCAACTCGGAAATTTATTTTTTTATATAAAAATCCAAGAGGGGCAAAATGGACATTAGAGCCAAAGGGCGCCGGCTTCCTTCAGGATGGGCACGAGCTCGCCGGTGATGTGGACAGCGACGAGGCGATCGAGCCCACCCAGCAGTCTTCCGCCCACGAACACCGCTGGGAGCGCCATCGGTCGCCTGAGATCCCCGCCTGGTACTTCGACGTCCTCCTCGCCGAACTCGCACACCGCGGGGTTGACCCCCAGTCCTAGCAGCAGCCGCCTCGCCACGTAGCACATGCAGCATCCCCTCCGGCCCACCACCACCACCGGGTTCTCCGCCACCATCCGCCTTATCACTCCGGCGCCCTCACCGCCGCTCGAAGAGGAAGCGGAGGAGGACGAAGGCGATTCGGCGGCCATAAGCGCGGATCGATCTGAAGTGATCGATCCTTGCGTTCTCATCTATTCTTTCTCCTTTTACCGAACAATCCAAGACAGACAGTCAAATCGGGAAACGGGGCACGGAAACGGAAGGGGGAGAGGGGCCGCCTTATATAATAATAATAATAATATAAATATAAGCTGGAACTGGAAGGAGGCGTGGACGGCGTCCTAACAGGTAAATCCGACGTCATGGCAGTTGTAAGCGGTCCTCTAACTCAAATTCGAAATGTGCCCAGCACACGTAGTCGTCAGTGACGTCAACGGCACGTCAGTGTCGGCTGTCTACCCTCGGATGGTGTTTGCTGTCCTAGCCGCCGGAGTACATTAACATACCTTTCTCATTAACATTTCATTTTTAACCTCAAATTTATTTCTCTTTTGCTAAACATAACCTCACACCCATTTTAATATTAATACTTAAATAAATGGAACCCGACTTAAGAAGGATCTAGTGAACATTACCTAAATAAAGGAGGTTTAGAAATCCAGCTTAAGAAAGGTCCGGTGAACCTTACCTAAATAAAGGAGATTTAGAAATCCGGCTTAAGAAGGGTTCAGTGAACCTTACCTAAATAAAGGAGGTTTGGGAACCCGGCTTAAGAAGGGTTCGGTGAACCTTACCTAAATAAAGGAGCATTGTGAATCCGGCTTAAGAAGTATCCGGTGAACCTTACCTAAATATGGGAGGTTTGGGAACCCGACTTAAGAAGGGTCCGATGAACCTTACCTAAATAAAGGAGCATTGTGAATCCGGCTTATAAAGTGTCCGGTGAACCTTACCAACCCAGTACTGGGGAAAAGTTTGGCTAAACGACCTAAGGATTGAGGTATAAATTAAATATATTTGATGATCTACTTCCTATAACACCTGAAGTGGGTACGATGAACCTTACCAACACAAAGGAGGTTTGGGAATCCGACTTAAGAAGGGTCCAGTGAACCGTACCATAACAAAAGAGGTTAAGCTATAAAGTAACTATGTTTAATAATTTAAGTTCTTGTAATGTACATGTTTTATAAATTAAAATAAAAGACAATAAAGGTTGAATAGCGAATATTAATTCATAATTGTTCGAGGGATTAGGAAATGAGCTCTAAGGTAACTATGTTCATGTTTAGGTACTATAGAGAGTATGTGCATGAATAGATAGTAATCATGTTTATATTTAATTATAGGTCCATGCCTAAGTTTATGATCATGATTAGACAATGCTCATGTTTATGTATACGTACATGCTTATGTTAATATATATGTTCATATTCATGTCTATGTCATCATGTTCATGTCCATATATGTTTATGTTTATGTTTATGTCTATGTAAATTTATGCTACTGTCGATAGTCTTATGTGGTCGTTTAGGTGTATGTCCTTGTATATCATATGTCTGCATTCCCTGTTATAGTACGCATATGCAAGAAAAATACTTTACGATGAATAAAAATTTAGTAAGATAGATTTTTACCTTTAGGACACATGGATATGAGGACTAATTAATGCATAATATGGTTTGAATATGCTGAGTCTCTTGACTCACAAATTATTTTAACTATTTTAGATAACGAGACGAATGAGGCAAGAGGCATTGACAAGTGAGTAAGCTCGGGACAAAGGGTAGTAGAACCCGAAGACCTTCCAGTTTAGCTTCCGTATTAGTTATATATTTCCCTTTGTAGAATAAATTTTAGAAGTATATGATCCATACTTAAAGGTTTTAAGAGCTATTGAAGGACATTTACGATTCGTGACGTATAAAAAAAAAAACTGAAATGTTTCAGTTTATTTATTATATATTTATTTTCTGTACTCATTATTATATCCATTTATTTAACTTTATACCTTATATTCAAAATGTATTTTTTTTTTAAATTTTCACGACGTTAAAAAATTAAACATTATTCATTAATACCGACGATGATGCCTAGTAATAGATGACTTCCATGTTTTACACGTTTTTATCAACGTATAGAGATCATCTTTGACTGTGGCGAACATACTAATCGCCAGTGACCGCTTTCCCCCTTACGCCGAGGAAACATCCTCAAATATACCATCCGTCAACTTCGTATTTTGTTTATAAAAAAAAAAAAGTCTGATGAGGAGGAAGAGGAAAGAAAAATGAATAAAAAAAAACAATTGTCTACCAGCTACATCATAAACGATTAAAACAGATTGGATCGTCACAAGTACAAAGTCCTCAAGTTCACAAACTATTACAAGCAACGTAAATAAACAATTTTAACTTTAAAAAGAACAACGGACTTAACCAAACTGATGCACCAACATCCGTAGGTCTGGATTCCTACTAGGTTAAGGTAGCAAGCATCATTGAAATTCATTCCGAACTGGCATGACTTAGGATAGATGCTTTGACATTGGCTGCACAAATTTGTCACCTAAAGGTGTTGTAGAAGTGTTGATGTTTTTTTACCATGCTCCAAGTGTGATTGATTATTCGAGGAAATGCAGTTTTTACTGTTCCGCCACATTCACCAATTCATACTAAACCAAAGATAGATTGTTATCCTCTTTCACTGTGAAATCGGCTGGCTCAGTAACCTCGATGCGTCCCCACTTGTCGACGGCCAGTCTCATCGAGCCTTTGAACATATCGATCCTTGCATTGCGAAGAATGATCGTGTTGCCCGGTTTCATCAAGTCAACTGTGAAAGAATAAAAAGACCTTATGGGAACAAAACTGTAAGGAAGGCTAGTTTTTCAAGGGCAAAAACAAGTACTTTCAGATGAGTATGAACGTTGCTGAACTACAAGTAACAATGACACTGAAATGGTAAATTTTCGCTGAGACTAGTAAAAAAGCCTAAGCGCATAAATTTTTATAGCCTGGTGGCAATGAAATTCACTGTATTAATTCCGAATGTTTATGTATAAAAAAACATTTTAATCGAAGAATCCTGTTTATATAACAATAACAGGAAAGGCAGAGGTAAAGCATAAAAGCAAACGCACTGCTGCAGTGCTCTACCACTTGAAAGAAACAGGAGGGATGAGATTTTTCATCTTAATCTGTCACCCAGCATGAAATCATTTAAGCATGAACCTTCGCGGGAACAGATTTTTAATACACATGATGACATGAACACATACCCGCACAAAGAATCTTTCGGAGATACCACTCCAGTTTATGGTGTTCCCAAATGCAATATGATTAAGAGAAAAAAAAATATTGGAAATATAATGTCAAAAAGGAAAATGAAGAGAGCAGCCACAAAACTACAAAAAAAGCACTAAAATGGACAATCGGATGCTCCACTACACTTTTCTCATCCAACAATTTATACAAAACAACATCTTGAAATAGTCCAGTCAAGCAGACAGAGCAAAAAGGACTTTAAAAGGGCCCTTTAATTAAGACAAATGCTGGGGTCTACACAAGAGGCAAGTGATGCAAAGATGCCCTATATGATTGAGGACAGAATCAGAACTAACAAACACTTGACTATATTTTGCGGTCATATTCAAACGGTTAATACGACATAACAGTTTGGCCGACAAGGTATATTGAGAGAGTTTACAGAAATTAATGTCACTAAGAGAAATGGAAATATCAATCTATGAAATTAATAAAGAGATAAATGTGTTCAGAGTTCTATTCAATCATTTCCAAGGTTTATATTAAAGCAAAAGGTGATATTGCTAACCCCAAGCGGTAAATCACAAGGGTCATTTTGCCCTAGCACAGTAGACATATCTTCCAAACATAGAGCCTATCACAACAAAGTACATTTCCAAGATTTCTAAAAGCATATGTAGGTGGTGTGTGTGTGTCTGTCTCTGTGTGTGTGTAGCTCAACCCTGTCCCCTTTAGCTGGATAAGATAATAGAATTGCTATCCCTTGAATGGATGGTATACTTGTCTCGAGACTCAAACTCCTGAACTCTCTGCAAGAGAACTAGCACTTTCTTTCTCCAAGAGATATATATATATATATATATATATATATGCACACATAACACGGTACATGCATGCACTTAGACGACTAATAAATACTCCAGTTAGGCGATATGAAACTATGACAAACACACATATCAAACGAGACCGTAGAGTTCTAAATCAGTTTGGTTTGTTCTTACCAGGTTCAATAGAATCAAATATGATTTTTTTTAATAGCATATGCAAACCACTTCTGTTATAACTTATATGACACCGAGGATGTGATCATCTGGGAACTTATATAGAAAAGCACCATTCCAAAGATCAACCATGGGAGCTTGCAGAGGATATTGGACAAAGCTCCATCCTGCAAGTACATATGCATAGTGGAGTATAAGGTAAGCTGGTCATTCTACACCCGCTACTCTGTCCCTTCTTTCCTCCCGGCTCTTCTCGTCAGTCAACTCTCTTGTTCTCCTCTCCTATCCCCTCACAACAGCTGGGTAAACAGGCCCTAGCATGGGCATAGTGAACATACTTACAATCCAGCCGCATTCCCGTCAATGTCGGTCCGCTTCTGTACCTTAGTAAGGTTTTATTCACCAAGAAAAACGAAAAAGACTCTAAGAGAATCGCGTTTAATTTCCCCCAAAATTGACAGATATTGCTTGGACACCAAAGAACAAAGATTATGCGAATGGGCGAAAGATAAATCCAAGCATGCATACGAAATAAACCCGACAGCAACGTCTCCAATGAAAACAGAAGAAAACAATAGGCACGACGACAAACGTATCGAATCAGGGAGAAGGAAGGGAGAAAGCGAACCCTGATCGTTTCGAGCAGTGAAAATGATGGAACCCGTCTCGTCGCCGATGAGGCACTCGGCTATCCTTGTAGAGCGGACGCGAACTGGTGTGGCGGCGTGGCCCTTATTGACCACGGTATCAGATTTCAGAACCTTGACCGTGAGGGTGTGCCCGGTCGTCCCAGGCTTCAGCTGATCCACCTTCGTGAACACTGGCTTCCTCTTCGCGCCTACCGCTCCCCCTTGCTGCTGCGTCGCCATGGTCACCAAAATCCAAACCCTAGACTACAACCAAATACCGTCTCGAACATGATCATTATAACTGCGCTTATGGGCGGGTCTGAACGGCCCATATGAAGGGAAGGTCGAGGCCCATATAAATAGGGAACCAGGCCCATATAAATAGGGAATTTAATGATTTATTGAAGAATAAAATCTACGTTTAAGCAATTCGTCGAACAGAAGACGTCGCAAGGAGATCCCGTGGACTGACCTTCACCCACATTTCCGATCTTTCCATCTGCATCACTTGAGCTCTTCCATGTCGATCTGCGCTAACTCCTCGCAGTCGTCGTCGGGATCCAGGGCGTGGGTTGCCCATGCGGCGTTTCTCGGGGCAGCGATCGCAGCGGCAGTTGGTGCCCACTTCTACCTCCGCCGCCGGTCCAGCATGTTCCGGAGTCGGGTGATCGGAATCATCCCTGCCCGATTCGACTCCTCCCGATTCCAGGGAAAACCCCTTGCTCAAATCCTTGGCAAGCCCATGATCCAGGTCCCGTATACCTTGCTTCATCTGTTTCGGCTTCCTGGTCGATGCCGCGAATTTTTGTCTTTTCGGATATGCACTTGCCGTTCTCTGATGTTGCATTCATTTTTGAAGAAATTCTCGCCCAAGATGGATTCTTTACATGTTAATGGGCACAGAAAGGTTGTTCTGACATTTACAACATACGCGAGTCCATTGGCTGTATCTGATGGATGGTTTGGGTGTTCAATTTCGCGTCTAATCTGTCTCGTATTCGACAAGTATCGAATCTAGCTTGCTGCAGGGAAATAGGAGTATGGCTCCCATTACTCTCACCGTAGTCTAGGGTTAACTTTTATATGATCGTATGCTTAAGGCTCGGGTCCTCTGACTATTATTAGATTGATTATCAGTCCATTGTCTACGGTTGTTCATCTAGACGATGCCAATGTGGTTGCAAACGATCACCCGCCGGTCCAGCATGTTATTAGATGGTCAATGTCGTCTGTAGTAGTTTTTGCAAACAGGGAAGCTCTCTCCTTTATGCTTATAAAATATCATAATCGTCATTTTCCTATTCACCTTATAGAGTAATCGTAACAGAAGATGGTGCTACCTGAACAATTTTCTAAATGTTCGGCCTTATACATATATATATATATTATGGTACTCGAGATTAATTGTTTGTTTGTTGTTATGTACTTTAAGTATCACCTAATTCTGAAATTGAACATGGTAAATGGATAAGATATCTAATGATAGCATTATGTTTATCTAACTTCACTGTTGCCAGCTTTTGTTTGATTGATCCGAGTGCGTCTCTGCCTCTGTCTTTGTCTTTCTGAAAAGACTCTTCAATTCAGATTCTTTCTGTATAGGCTAACAACCTCAGGTTTGTGTCTTGTTTGAGAACCTGAACAAGTTGAATACTCTGAGTGATTCAAGATTGGAAAAGGCGTTTAACTTAGCTAAATCAAAGTTTGATGACAAAGTGATTAAACTGAGATATAGGCTGGTGTGAGGAATATCATAAAGAACTATCAAAGAACTTGAAGCTGCTATTTAAAAATTGTTTGATCCTGATATTTTGTTTGTTAGATTAGCTCTTTTCCCTCGCACACTTTCTGGTGGATTTGTGTTATGCGCACAACAACTACGCCACCTTCACAGAAATGGACTTGCATGTTATGGCGAGAATTATACTACTACCTCCATTTTTCCCTTTTTTGTTTCTAGTTTTTGTCCGTGGATGGCCATTTCACTCATTCTGCAAGTTAACACAGTTGCGTATTTGATTGCTTGGACAGAGAACTTGGGAGAGAGCAAAACTGGCTTCAACTCTTGAAAATGTTGGTAAGTGTGCTGAGATAATAATTTTAATGTGGAATATTTTTTTCTCAAAGAAAACAGAAGTTGATTTAGTACATATAATACTGCTGTACTCAGGTTCAACATATTAGACACTCTTACAACCTGCTTTTTGTTTCAACTTCTAGAATCTCTAATATGTAATGAAGTTGAGAAAAAAAGGACTAGTATAACTGCTTAAAGTTGTTGACTGTCGACTCTAATCATGTTGACCAACTTTCCTAATTTCCTGAGATTATACAATTTCCAATGTGTGGTTTATTTGGATTTGAGTTACAATACCTTTAGGATTTACTTCTCTTTCTTTTTCTTTGTTTGTTTATTTTGCAGTTGTGGCTACAGATGATGTGAAGATTGCAGAATGTTGTAGAGGATTTGGAGCTGATGTTGTAATGACATCAGTAGAGTGCAGGAATGGTAGAAGAGGTTTCTTTGTTCATTTTCAACCCTGGATTCTGAATTTGATATGTGAAATTGATGATCTGTAGGGACGGAACGCTGCAGTGAAGCAGTCCAGAAACTTGGGAAGGACTATGACATAGTTGTCAATATCCAGGGTGACGAGCCTCTTATTGAACCTGAGATAATAGATGGCATTGTTAAAGCATTGCAGGTGGGTAGCAAATTTAACTTTAACAACATGCCATGATTCATTTAAAATTATGGAGAACATAGTGCATACTTCATAGGTTAGCCACAATACCCAGATTTGTGCTAACAAAATCTGCTGTCAAAGGGCCATTTTGTATACAGGAAAATGAGCTTGTATGCATGTCTTCTTTGTTATAACTTCTGTCACACGCTCGCACTGATCATTATGCATTCTACAAACGATCCATTGTGTTTTCCTTTTTCCTTAATTTGGAGAGTGCTTTATGTTTCAGAGTGCTCCTGATGCTGTTTTCAGCACTGCTGTCACGTCCTTAAAACCTGAAGATAGTCTTGATCCTAACAGGGTAAAATGTGTGGTTGATAATCATGGATACGCAATCTATTTTTCCAGGGGTTTAATCCCATTCAACAAGTAAGTTTTCGGTATTGTTATTATAACACAATACCCTGGCTTACTTTTTGATGTATTCATCACAATGTCATATTTCTGTAAAATCCAGGTCTGGAAAAGTTAATTCACAATTTCCATATCTACTACACTTGGGCATTCAGGTCTATATATTCACTCTTCTAGATGCTTGTTTTCCTCTACTATCTCTTTTATATAGTTTTCTTTTGTTATTTCTTGGTCCTTTGATCTAGTTATTGTGGTTAATATGCTGGTCCTCCCACTCGTATGCTCATTTGAATCTTTTTCTGTTTAACCAGAGTTTTGATTCAAAATTCTTGAAGATCTATCCACAGATACCACCTACTCCTCTACAACTGGAAGAGGACCTTGAGCAACTTAAAGTACTTGAAAATGGGTACAAGATGAAGGTAAATTAAAATAGGTTTTATATGAATGAGGGATTATTTTGCGAAAGATTTGGTAATGTTAGTAATTATTGAGTTATGTTAGTTCACATGACGGAGTTTAGGCTAATGATCAGTCCACCCATCGTTACATGTAGTACCTTAAAGTTACAGAAGTCTAGGTTAAACTCTTTTGCAATAGCTTTAGCTTTTAAGATAAGTAGTCATTGCAAATTCTTGCTTCCATTTTCGATCAAGTTAGACAGATGAAAATCCTCCTACCTACTTTTCAAATAAAAGAAATTTGCTGAAAAGTTATGTGCTTTGCAAACCTATATTTCACTAATTATTCTAGTCTTTGAAAGCGAATACATGTTTCACAATCATATGTGAAAAAGAGCCGACGGAATTATGGAAAGGCCTGTGCTTAGATCATCACATGATCCAGACTACAGATCTGTGAACTTGGAAATCAGCATTCTAGACTTGAACAGCTATAGATTTGTTTTCAGTACATGCTCATTTTGACTGCCTCTCCTCATTTGATGGACGACATCATCATCACAAACCATTGCATTTAGTTATGTTTTGATTAGCATCACTATTGTTGTAAAAGTACTATTTTTTTTCCTATTTGTCCTCTTTCCATCTATTGAGAAAGTAGGTTCTCCATTTCCTAAACTCCTATTGCTTTATTTTGTACTATTATTATTGCAGGTAATTAAGGTAGATCATGATGCTCATGGTGTAGACACCCCTGAAGATATTCAGAAAATAGAAGCGTTGATGCGAGAAAGAAACATCCAGTAACGCTGAAATGAAATGAGAGATCCATATACCTGGCCAGCCATTAACCTTTCTCATCACACTGCATGGTCAAACAATACTTGCACCGAAATGTACTTATGCAATTTTTCCTCACTTACAGCCATCCAGTTCATTTACCTTTCTAAATTTTACCTTATTTGTTTTCTTGAAAGACAAGAACAAGATAGTGAGACTGTAATTTACAATGGACCAAGGTCAATATATAGGCAAACATATAATTAATGATGCCAGACCTCAACAGTGATCTGACAAAATCACGCATGTTCATCAATCTCAGGGCCACTGTGAACAATATGCTCCCAGACACACTCTTTATTATTATTATTATTATTATTATTATTATTATTATTATTATTAAATTAAGAAATTTAATATGAATAAATGCACATGGGAAGGCATGATTGAAGTCCAATACAAGCATACCAATGCACATGCTACCTTTCCTTGTACGTACGTCTTTTATTATTTTTTTATTCATGCAATTATATGCATATGTGTCTACTACAATTATTTGAGAGCTCAGCGTACACTTATTCTACCTTTGGAGTAAATAGGTGATATTTCACCCCAAGTGAATCCCGTTTTGGGGATAATAATAATAATAATAATAATAATAATAATAATAATAATAATAATAATAATAATAATAATAATGTGATTAAAATTAGAATATACGTTAACATTTTAATGTAATTGCAAATAGGTTAGAATAGGAGATCGTCTTATTTCGTATGAATATACTTCATGATAGTAATGAAAAAATTAGAATAAATTTAATCACATTTTAGTTTATAGTCGACTAGAGTCGATTCATATTCACTTGTATTTAGCGAAAGGGAGAAGGCAGAAAAATGAAAATCTCCTCATGGTTTATCAAATTTTATAAATCACCTCTAGGGTTTTAAGTTATCAAAAATCCCGTTAAAGTTTGAACACGCATGGATTTCAACATTTAACTGTTTACCTTTTTAAGCGACTAACACCATTTTATGAATAATAATAAATTGTAAAATGGTACACTGAATATTCAAAAGACGCACTGTACTTTAAAAAAATGGAACTTATCAAAGACACGTCTATGTTTTCAATGGTCCTTTCATTCGAGACACTAAGTCACTCCCTTTCAACTTGTTATCCTTCAAAGACAAATTTGAATAAATATTTGAAGTACAATAATGTTCATTTAATAAGTATTTAAAGATTATTAACTACTGTTTGCCACAGATATTAGACGCCTTTATAAGACTAGCCAAAAGGAGCACAATGATAATGTCTTTTATTTATTTTTATAATTTTTAAATATAATTTATATTATATCTTAAAAGGATATTACAATAAGTTTGTAACGTTAAGGAGTACTTTAAAAAATGAACCAATTCAAAGAGTAAAGTGAAAAACTACCGGTTTGCAAATGCAGCGGCTGCTGCTACAGCAGGATGAGCATGTACGGTCACATCGGCACGTGCTTTCCCGTTCCTTTTTTTTATATACATATATCGTCGTCGTCGTCCAATTCCGGTTCCTTTCCCTTCCCTTCTCTATTACTCTCCTCTGCTGCAGTTATAAGATCTCATGTGACTCATTATATCCTCCCCCTCCCTCTCTCTCTCTCTATCCCCTCTCTCTCCATTATTACCTTCTCCGTTG
>JBBPFP010000113.1:601395-618173 GCA_037974795.1 Kaempferia galanga | reverse complement strand
AGTCAATAAATAAGGCATGAGTACGTCAAAATATCCAGAAATAGAAGAGCAACTCACAATAGATACGTTTTGACTTTTGTCACTTCATCAAAAACTTTAATAGTGACCGGAAGTTTGAGCCATTTTCCTGGTCCACTCATTTCCTAGAAGAAAATATTCGTAGAAATGGGAAGACATTGTTAGCATGTTTAAATAATGAAAAACATGGAGTTTACGAACCAATGAAATTTAGCAGATAGTTTCCAACATACGAATTTAAAATTTTCTAACCCAAATAGCCCATAAGTTTCATTTTGGTTATAATAAATATATGCTCTACACATCAACAAACATCCCATCTAAATTGAACTGATATCAGATGCAGGAAAGAACTTATTGAAGATTTTACAACAATCATTTCAATCTCTTGTATATTGGTGGCATCTTATTAATCAACACTACATGAATAACTAAATAAAAAACATTCTAAAGTTAACACCAACAATATGTGAAATTCAACAAAAGAAAAAAAAAACAATGTGAAGTGAAATGTACCTTAGCATAGTTAAACTGAAGTTCACTTGGATCGATTTCAACTTCAGGAAACATGTCAATGATATCATCAAGGAGAAAAACATCCTATATAGCACAAAGAAGGGATTAAACACATAAGTTTACAAAAGCTTAATAATGATACCTAGATGATATACCTGTCTTGTCGCACCATGTTCCAACAAAAGCTTTACCACTTCATCGTTGTTGTTCTTCAGTGCTTTTGCTAATGGCTGATAAGGGCAAGTGGGAATATTAACTTCAATAAAACAAAAATTATTGATATTTATAGATAACGAATTTTAAATATTACACACTACAATACACTACTACTAGTACTAATAATAATAATAATAATAATAATAAGACAGCAAGAATGAATTTACCGTATCGCCTTCTTTGTCAATGGCACCCGCCATGGCTCCAAGTTGTAAAAGAAGTTCAGCCACATCGGTAGAGCCTATACATGCTGCTAAGTGCAGCACAGTGTCGCCACCAGCATGATTCACATGGTTTACATCAGCACCGTGTTCAGAAACTAAGCTTAAAATTCCTTCTGGATTAGGATAACGTGTACAAAAGGTCAAAAAAGCATTTGGATTGGAAGCTAACAAAGGAATGTCGAACTGGGGGAGGTTGTCTACTCTGGATTTGGCGCTTCTCCCTCTGCCTCCTAGGGAAATGTCAGGTCCGAGGGAGGATCCCTCCCCCGCCGAGGGAAATTTCTCGCCCATTAGGATCGGAGCACGAAGACGAGAGCGGTAGGAGGACAAACTGAAGAGAATTTGCAGGGTCTATGATTATTCTAAAAAAAAGATATTGTTGGGGCAAAATGAAATCTTTCCTCTACTGTGAATGATCAAATATTATAACAACTTCCCCCTAATTTCTTTTCATATTTACCTTTTTCAATATTATTTTTTCATAGCAAGAACCTTTTTTTTCCAGTTTAGATTGTTTTGTATACCTTATAGATTAAGAGTTTGATTTGCATGTTTTATAATACTCTTTGACTTGCTTATGCTTCCATGCTTGCTTGTCAACCTCTTTGCCATTTTCTATGGTCAAAATAAAAATTTATTGTCTTAGATTAGGCAAAATGACATTAATTTACTTAGCCCCCATGAGAGACATATATAACAAAACTCATATCCAACATTGTCAGATAGTAACAAGTATCACAACTCCAACATGTGAATTATTTAAATGACAAGGTAAATAAATTTGTGCTCTGAAGACAGACTAGGAAATATAATATAATATGGTTCAAATTGGCTCATGTGACAAAGTAATTGCAAAGAGAAACAATACTCAGGTATCAAACATCCACAGCAGATGGCTGCTGACAGAGGGTCTTTGTAATATTCATAAGGAAATTGATATTCTACAAATATCAGTAAACTTTTTGTTTTAGAAATTGAAGTCAATATTCTCACTATTTCCCCTGATAGCCACTTGAAGTAGCATTGAGGTTCAAAAAAGATGAAGTAGTCAAGCTTTTGACGAAGCATGGTGCTAAACCTCAGGTATATCATCTAAAAGTCATTAATCTCTTTGGTAAGATGAGAATTGGGTTGTCACACTTTTTTTTTTTCTTCTGCAAACTTATGGCTTTAATTATTGTTTTTTTTTTGTGTTATGTAGGCTATTCTTCTCTATGGCGACATTATTGATATGTTTTCTGAATGTGAAATTGATCCAAGTGAACTTCATTTTGGAAACAATGTTAACTCATCTAAGGTATATTTCACATCACACCTTTAACTATTGCAACAATTAGCATTAAATTAAAATCCACTTTGTTTTTTTTTCTTTTGTTGATTTTAAATAAAGGGGAGCCTTGGCACAACGATAAGGTTGCTGCCGTGTGACTTGGAGGTCACGAGTTCGAATCTTGGAAACAACCTTTTGCAAAGCAATGTAAGGTTGCATATAATAGATCCTTCTCTGAGATCTCGCATTAGCGGGAGTTTCGTGTACTGGGCTGCCTTTTTTTTTGTTGTTGATTTCGACTAGGTCATTTTTAAGTACTCTCTTAGTTTTTACCTTTTTTTTTTGGATCTTAGCTTTAGAAATTTTTTTTCTAATTACCTATCCATGTAAATTGGTGTTGACTAATAAGATGCCACTATACAAAAGATAATGATTACTAGTAAAAAAAAGTATATTAGTCCTTAATCCAACTACATTGTTGGCTATATAATTTCCTTTCACCATTTGACACTACCTTAATTCTGCACATTATTTTTTTGAAAGTGTTTGGGTGTTACAATTCAACTAGGGCGTTTGTTTCATATTGTCGTACTAAGGTTTGTTAATCCTCATAGTATTTTTATCTATCATACGAGAAGATAAATATTGAGGCATAGAAATAATTTTGAGAAATTCATTGTTAGGCTAAGACAATCATATGCAAAAATGATTTAGTTAATTAGAATAAGCATTACCACAAGTAACTATGCCTAAGATAAACAAGATTCATAAGGAGAAATATCACCAACGAGGAGAAAGATCAAAGAAGTCTAATGGGGATAAACACAAATAAGTGTCAAGGTAAGACAACTTGTCATTGTTGGAGGCTTTATTCTCCTAAGATTCAAGGAGGACACCCAATAATCGAGAGAAAAAGAACATATCATTTATCACTATGTTCAAGGCATCCTTGGCCCTAATTAATATTGTAAACAAACAAACACACTGAACTAGAAAATGGCAAACATACTGAAGTGATAAAAGAGGAATAAGACTGAATGATTATTGCTCAATGATGCTTATCTAGATTTATATCACGCGTTGACCTCAATGGTGATATTTTCCTCAATGGATACCCTTCTTGGGACTCTTTCATTTGCTTTACCAAGTAGTTGAATACATATGACATCAAGTGCAGGTTTAAAGTACAAATTACCATCTTTTGGGTTCTAGTTTCTGATTTTTGGGATATCTTTTGGTTTATGATAAATGATTTCAGGGTTATGGTTTCTGATTTCCAGTTTCAAGGTTCTGGTTTATGTTGATTTTGTCCTCATTTCTTGGTTCTAATTTCTCTGTTCTAGATTTTGGTTTCTAGGTTATGGTTTATGTTCTGGGGTTCTGTGTTTTGGATTTGCTCTGAATTATGTGTTCAGGGTTCTCGTTTCCAGTTCTTGAATTTCTGGTCTTTCGGTTCTGATTTTATTTCTGGATTCTTTGTTTTGGGTTATGGATTCTGTGTTCTAGGTCTAGTTCTTTTCTAAGTTCTCGTTTTATTCTAGGATCTATTTCTTTTTTAGGTTTTCTTTCTGTTCTGGGTTCTAAATCTGTTTTGGTTTTGGTTTGGATCTGAGTTCTAGATTCTGATTCTGGTTTCTGTTCTTGGTTGAGTTTCTGATTTTGTTCTAGGTTTTTTTTTAATCTTTTTAGGAGGCTGCAGAACTTGGTGATAAGCCTTATGAATGGGCTGGGTCTGGTCCAGTTTGCTGGATGGGTAAAAGGAAATAGGCAAAAATTGAGAATGGATGAGAATAGGAAATTAATGATGGTAGTGAAACGAAACAACAAAAAATGAAGATGATAATAGATAAGCAGAGAATGCGGTGGAGGAAACAATGTGTGATGACAAGGAGAGAAGGAGAACAAAATCAAAATGATGAAACCAATTATTCTAACTCAAATAGTGGTAGATTTCAATCAAGGAAGATAGCAAGGATTTTGGTGGCTATGGTAGACAAAATATAAGAGAATAACATAAAGGAAAGTTGTAGATAATTTTACTGCAAAAGAAGATAATAAATTCTATGCCTAGAAGTATCTACTTGGTAGTAGATAGAGCAGACAATAAATAAAAAATAGAAAGAAAAAAGGGCAAATTTTATAATTGGTTACGTAAAAGAAGATTGAATAGAGCAGAAATAAATAATTGATAAGGAAAACAGATATCATCAATTTTATTGGAAGATAGGATCTGCGGGAGACTATGTTTGCATGGCGGACAAGTGACTTTGAAGCCTAGTAGATAAGATTCTTGTGGATGCATTGTGATCTAGGGCTTAGAGAAACAAGAATTAGCTTTGGTGCCATTTTGTAAATTGGAAAAATTAACTCCCAAATTAATGAGGCAACTAATACATAGGATCCTAACATCTTTTATATATTGATGACACTTATTCTTCCTAATACAATTTTCTAATAAAAGTAAACAAATTTATCTAACAACTCAACTAACTGTTTCAAAAGTTAATAAAGATAGCTAAGCCATTATATTTTTCCTACACTCTCGTGAAATATATTAAGAATTTGTTGAATTTTTCAACATTTACTAATACCCAATTGGTTCTGGGCATTGAATGTGTTCATTATTTCTTGTAGCATCCTAATTAAGATTTACCCTTTAATTTTTTGTGACCCAGATGATACACCCAAGACATCTATGGATGGAAGTTGTCTTTCCACACTTCAATAAATATTTTTCGGCTAACCAATGAAAGTGGACTTAAATTCACATAAATGGAAATTTGAAATGTGAATAAATGTAGGTACTGAATATGAATGCATATTGGTATCTCTCTCCTCTTTTTAATGGTGTTTTATTTCCTCACGATAGATAACAAAATTAAAGGATGTCATGGTAAGATATTTTTCTTGTCTTGTTTTGGATAGTAGTGACCTAGACAAACCTACTCTTGATCACAATTCAGTGCAACAAAAACTATGTTGGCATTGTCGACATAGACATTTATTGGTTGGGCTGGGGGCCACAACAATATGGTTCATCTGTGCCTCCAATCGATTTGAAACCTTGTGCATAACCTTGTACCTTTTGTGCAAGTTTTATTACAGTTGATTTATGTTGCATAATATGCTATGAATATCTATTACTTTGTCCAGACTTGTTTTGAAATGATTGTTGTGAAATTTTTTACAAGTTCTTCCTTGCATCTAATATCAGTTCAATTGAGATGGATGTTCATTGATGTGCAGAGAATATATTTATTTTAACCAAAATGAAACTTACTATTTGTTTGAGATAGAAAATTTCAAAGTTTTATGTTGGAAACACTGCTAAATTCTATTGGTCCATAAACTCCATGTTTTTCATTATTTTAACATGTACCTAACAATGTCTTTCCTCTTCATTTACCAATATTTTCTTCTAGGAAATGATTATACAAGCAGAATGGCTCAGACTCCCTGTCACTGTTAAAAATTTCTGTGAAGATGCCAGAACCAAAGCAGATAAACTGTGGGTTATTCTTCTGATTGTAGATATTTTGATATACGCATCGCTGTTCACTTTTTAAACTCATTACATTTCTGCTTTGGTTAGTTTTTTCAATCCAGATTTAGTTGCACTTAACTGTTAGAAACACTTTGGAAAAGTAAATCTGAAAATTTGGTCATTGGTCTAAGTCATAGTATCTTCAATCCAAATCCATTCACACTTTTTTCATGGTGTTGTCACCATAGTTTTTGTAGTTTTAATCTTTCTGGTTTGTATATTGAATACAATAGCAGATTTCTTAACAGTTTGGACAGTCAATCTTCTCCAATTTTATCAAAAAATGGAAGGTATTTTGTACCTGATTTGGTGTCTTTCACATCTTTTGCAGAAGGGCATTTAGAGATGAAGTTTCAGTGCTTCAACAAATACGACATCCAAACATTGCTCTGTTCTTCGGTGTTGTTGCTCATCATTGCCCAATGATGATTGTCACTGAATATTTTCCCAAGGTTTTTTTCCTAACAGAAATAAACTTCTTGAGGTTGTCCTTGAAATATTCCCTATTTTCCATGCACCTATTTTTTTACTCTTCTATGTTTCTATCTCTATTAAAATAGCTTAACTTCCAGTCCAAACATTTCTTAGAATGAATCTAATCCTAAGCCTGATTTGGAAAAGATTGTCTATGTGATAGCATGATCCAATGTTTGGCCTTAGATGTTGTTAATTAAAGATTACATTGTGAGTTGGAATTTTAGGACCCGCTGGATATGTCAGGAGGATATTGTAAGTTTTTTTATTCATTCTTCATGGAGTGTTATGGATTGATGAAAGAGGGTTATAATTTTTGGCGAGTGGACATTATTGTCCTAAAAATCTCCTACTAAGCTATCTTTGCTGTCCCATAAGTTTATGTATTTATGGGCTACATTTTATTTACTTATGACTTGATTAAAGATCATTTGATAAAAGGACAGAAAAAGAAATATGTGCTAGGTATGCTTAGTTCAACATATAAACTTTCATTTATATGACTGTAACTAACATGCATTGCTATGTGTTAGATTTATTTTGATCCACATGCAAAATACTTCCTTTCGAAATATAAATTGCTTAGCATAATTAATTTGTTTGTAAAATAATAAATATAGGTTTTATTATTTATAGATTTCTTAGTTTGTTTAATTTGTAATTTCCCTTGGGTCAACTGTATATTTCATATATTAGTTTGTTTATATTAATGAGCTCCTCCAGTTTGATCGTGTTATTTAGTCTGATTTTTATTTGCATTCCATCTTCTGCCAAATCTGTTTGATAATACAATTTTCAGATCTGTTTGGCAACATCCACTGATCTTTGTGGAAGACAATGCCTACTGTTTTTTTATTGCAGTTGGAACTTGCTGCTAAGGAAGGCAGTCAAGAGTTTGGTCCCACATATGATGTTCTAGGTTTAGAGCTTATGCTCAGTAGTCTATATCTGCCATGCAATACTATCAAACTAAAGGGGATGGCTTTTCTTTTTCACAATTAAACAAATATTGCTCTTCTATGCAAAGAATTATTTTCTTGATGCCGTTCATTAGAATGGTTGTTAGGATGTTAATAACCTAGTATGATTTTGATCTTCATATATTATTTTTTTAAAAAACAGTTGGTTTCCTTCATTTTATTTAATATGCATTTCAGATTATTTAATTTTTTTCCCACATGCAGGGAGATTTACGGGATTATCTTGGACATAATAAATCTCTGAAGCCACTATTAGCAGTTCAATTTGCACTTGATATTTCAAGGCCTGTTTACTTTTTTTTTATGTTTATCATTCCGTACAATGTTTAGTGATGTTGATAAAACATGCATGTTCCTAATGATACATCCTTCATCTTACTGAACTTATTTAATTTTTCTCCTTTTAAGTTGAGTATAACCTAGGCTTTCTTGAAAAATTATCTTAGAGGGATGAACTACTTACATGAGCACAAATCAGAAGCTATAATCCATCGTAATCTTGAACCAGCGTAAGTTGTGTATTTTTTCGTAATTTTTCATTGTCGAACTTGTGAACTTATCCAAGCATTTGTTAGTCTTCTCTATTATCTATATTTCGTTGTAATGTTTCAGAAATATTTTAATGGATGATTCTGAGAATTTGAAAGTTGCAAACTTCAGTGCCAGCAAGCTGTTAAAAGAGTCAGAGAGCCTAAAATAGAGACGTCCATATTCAACTCTAGGCATCAATTGTAAGAGCTGAATTGTTTCCTTATGTTACTAAATTTCTTTCTTAATGCCCTAATCACAGTTTGTGTGCAAAGGAAAAGTATGATCATGCCAACCTGAACCATGAATAATGAGTTGCATTAGTTATGCAACACCTATTCTCAATTTTATGTGCAAAAGAAAAGTACGTCTACATGACCATGAATAATAAGTTGCATTAGCTATGCAATACCTATTCACAATTGATATGCTCCATCTATTAGATTACGTTCTTGCTATGAACCTATTGCCCATGCTTTCAAGTGATGATCAGTTATCTTCCTTCAGTGGGATTAAAAATCTGGGGGCGAAGAACCGCTGATGAGTGGGAATCCTTGGGGCTAGACCATAGCCGATTCAAAAAATTAGATACCTGGATTAACAAAAAAAAAGTGATGATCAATTATGGAGGTAGAAACATATTGTTCTAATTGTCAAGCAACATGAACAAATGTTGTGAGATCCTTGTTTACACAGTGTGGGTAATACTTTACCGATACTAGTCAGAAGTCAGAACCAATTAAGATAAGAAGATTCTCTTCTTATGATTTGTTCTTCGATTTTGTCTACCAATCCTTCAATACTATCTATTAATCATGGGAAGAGATACACGCTAACAAGACAAAGGAGGGGAAGAGATGTGCTAATTAGAGCACCAATGGTAGCAAAGAGGAGTAATGAGAGTGACATAAACTGAGATGTGCAAAAGGTGTAGTCATTAGTAGATGCTTTTATATTCTTGTAACTTGTAGTTTTTTTAAACTTGCTATAAGTTTATATTTGGAAGAAAACAAACTCTGTGGAAGGACATTATAGAATTAAAATTCATTTGAGTTGATTTTGAAATATTCTGAATTGTGTCAATGTATGTCGAGTATCAGCATAGTACCAAAACCATGTATTACTATCGGAGATCAAAATTTTGGCTTAGAAATGATATTTTATTGTTTTTTAGGACAAGGAATGTGGAATAAATAATAGGTCTTGTTGGTTGACAATCATTAAAGTTTGGTTCTAGTGTAGGGAAAGCACGACTTTGTTGCGTCATTGTACTCTTAAAGTTTTAGTTTCTATCTTTCTTAGATTTTGTGACGGATCACATGCAGGCAGATATATGGCACCAGAACTTTTTTGCAATGAGGAGTACAGTACAAAAGTAGACATCTTCTCATTTTCTTTGGTACTATATGAGGTAAATACATTTTTCATTTCTTTAATTTTAATTTGTTTTAAAGTGAAGATGTCACTCTTGGAAATATGACTTTGAGGTAAACTTTCTTAAAAGTAAAGTTGTTCACGGTTCAAATTTCAATTTTGATTCTCTTAGTTGTACTCTTTATACAAAATGAAGTTTCCCATCAACCACCAAGTTAAATCGGGAAGCGCTTGTAGCGAGTGGCCCATCAACCCGGTGTTCTTAGATCAACCGCCTATTAAGGAAAATTCATTTGTTAATTCGCCGAAGCTAAGACTCAATCCTTAGATGCCTGAGAAAAGGCACCCTGTCGCTGCATCATTGCCCCGAGGGCATTTCTTTGAGATTTTGTGATCGTAGAACCTATAGAACAGACCATATTTCATTGTTCATTCAATCTACCAATTATACAATTCTTGTTCTTTAATTTTTTCCCCATGTGATTGTGGATAGAGGCACATATAACCATGTGTTATGTCAAATGATATCAGAACCGCACTTGTGTTTTTTGCATGATGGTGGGGACCAAAGCATAGGAAGGAATGATATAAATTAAAAGAGGTGTGTGCCCTTATCACAAGATTCACCAGTTTAGAAATAGATTCTTTAACCAATGTGAGAGATTGTAGGAGCTCTATCTATCCTCCCATCATCTACACTATCCATCTACTTATCTTGCCACATCTCGACCTTCAATATTGTTACTCTACTGACACCACAACTATCAACCTACTGCGGTCGGGTTCCACTAATCAACTACCTATTGATCATTGTTATGAGATAAAAATCACTAACATTGTAAGGTTCAACATTTATAACCCCCCAAAAGAATGATGCATGGAGAATATGCACACCTTGGTTTCATATGCTTATATAATCAACATTATTGAATTGGAATCATGATTGTTGGTTAATGAAAGATTAAATTTGAACAATGAGTTGTATTATCTAAATGGTTGCTTATGCCCTTGGACTTTCTCAATGTTCACTTTAAGCATTTATAATTTATCCTTAAGAACCTTCAAATGCTCTTCCTCAAACATTTATAATTTATCCTTAAGTTCAACATAATAGGAAAGGTGTATTTTAATATCAAGAAATATTCATTTTCATAACTCCAAATGCTCTACCTCAATCAATTACTTCTAGCACAGATCATTACAAAAGTAAGGTATTCAAGGATTATGTTGAACTTGATTTTATTAAGGAAGCTCAAAGCTTCTAAGTTCTTGTTACTTAATATGCATTTTATTAAAAAGTAGTACCATCACAACTTCTGTAGTAACCTGTCTTATAGAAGCTAGTTCCATTTGATGGTATATATATACTTGAACTATTTGAGGGATGACTATTTGAGACTATGGTCTATGGGCTATCTTTAACTCACCAGTTAGTTTTATTTATATGATCTTTGTTGTCAAATTTCACTAACATGTTTGATTCAATATCATTGGCCTTTCTAGATGATTGAAGGATGTCCTCCTTTTCCTAGTAGACAAGATTTGGAAGTTCCACAGGCCTATGCTGAAAATCTTAGACCGCTTTTCAGAGCATCAACATATGCTTATGGATTAAGAGAGTGAGTCATGTCTTAAGATTTTGTAGTTCAATTAGTGATGTATTATTGTATATTTGTTTTTTTCATTAATTGTGCACTTATGATTTAAATTTACGATGCTAATAACATTTGTTTAGATTTTGATTGGAAAATCATTGGCATGCCATTTAATACATTAGCTTTGTTGAATGATAACTGATAAGTTATTCCTTTATAGAAAAGATTTGTTACTGTTTCATGCAAGATTAAATTGTGATTTGGAGGGTTATGGTAAAGATGCATTAATGTCAACTACTATTGGTGTTCCTTTATTTCTCTTTTTCTTCCATTGAGACTTTGGGGAGAATATGCTCTTGAATAATCCAGTTGCAACTGCTGATGTTTGCATATTAATGCGTTAGCTTTGCATCTATTGTTTTTCTCAAGTCTGGTAGCATTTATTGGTTAAAAAAAAAGGAGAGGTTATATTCTCTTTTAGTTTAGTCTATTTTATGATTTATATGATATCTACATGATTAGGTACTTTATCCAATAAAACTGAAAAATGTGACATGATTCTCTTAGAGTAACTGCAGAAGTAACAATCATGAAAATTCATGGCAGTGTTCACAACATGCTAACAGGTAAGTTAGAGACATTGTTTTAACAACTACGCTACTAGTCTGATTGGCAGCATGCAATTTCACTTGGGGATGAAGTTTTTTTTATCTAAATCAATAAATTCTCATTTTAGGCATGATTTAGCTATAATTCAGGGAAAATTTGTAAGCTCTTCCTATGGAAGTAATGAAGAAAATTAGCAAGAACCATTGGTATGATGTAGGTTTAAGTTTTGAATGGACATTCAAGAGGGACATCATTTCTAGGTTCCATGCATTCCTCCAGAATATGTTAACTAGCATTATCCTTTGTTTGTCTTGCTCATTATCATTCTCATCTTCACCAAATTTGTGTCATTCCATTTTCATGAACCCTATACTGAGGCAAATCATGCAAAAATTTTAGTCACATCAAACCTAGGTAGTTGGCTAGATGGAGTATTCTCTATGGTTGTAAAGTTTTCATAAAAATATACAATGTTCTATCATTTGGTAAAGGCAATTGAGGTTCAATATAGAATATTCTTGAATTGTGAAAAAATTTATTTAATGAGCCACAATTGGCAAAGGATATCAAAATTGGTGTTTTCATTTGAGGAAATAGAAAGGTCAAGGGCTGATTGGAAGACATTAACGAAGCGGGTAAGAGTGCAGGAATGCACTTGGAGCAGTGCTGGTAAAGAAATTTTTGGTATACCAAATATGCACATTCTTATCTTAGTTACAGATTTATAGCTACTTGTCAATGAGCAAATGTGATTGTTTCTTTCATTCTAAAGCATTCAAATCCAAAAACCTTTCTCCATTCAATTCATTCCTTCTCTGGCCAAGCAGCTAGGAAGTATCGAGGAGTGTGTCTACAACAACAATCAAGTTTTTATCCCACTAAATTATCGTACTACACCGTTGACCCTCATCTATATTTAAATGAATGTTATTATATTTTATCATTGCTAACTGCAATTTCAATCTCATTTAAAGGTCAGCAAACATCAGACCTTGAGAAGTGTTTGTATCCCTATTGTTGATGAATCTGTGAAGTCATTTGCAGATAAAAGGGATTATATCATTACTTTATGTGTTGGGTTTGGCAAAGTATACCTGAACACATAAAAGGGTGAATATTAAGGATATAAATATACAGATTGATCCTTTTCTTAACAATTTAAGCTTCTGGAGCAAGTCAACTTCAGCAAGATGCAGTTGTCTTTGTTGAATAATTCAGTTGTTAGTTATTGCCATTCTACATATAGACAGATGTAAAAAGTCACATTTCTGTAAGATACATAGAAATCGTTTACTTTTTATTGCAAGGGTTGGTTTGATAATATATATGATCTTTTCCTTTAGGTTAATTGAGCATTGTTGGATGAGAAATCCAGCTGATAGGCCTACATTTGGAGAGATTATTCAGCGTTTGACAGATATTGAACATAAAATTGTTCAGAACATCCCACAAAAGAAGGTAAGCTTTTTAATTGTCTACTTTGCCTATCTGAGTTTCTGTTCTTTTAATACACTCATATTTCATATTTTCTGTTTATTTTGCCACTTGTTGCTCAAATTTAAAACTAAACATATGTTATATTTACTCTTCTCTCGGTATTTTTGGTATTACTTATGTTGTTTCCTAAATATTTGACCTTTTACTATGAGAGTGTGGGCACAAAGGCTAAAAGTATTAGTCTTCTCCTCCCACATGTGTTGGTGTTTCTGTAGTTATGCTAGTACCCATTACTTTGACGTGGCATGTGATGTTTACGCTTAACGTCAGTATTTGGCCTGGAAGATGATCGAGGTTTTGATTGATAAGATAATACAAGCTATAATAATAACTTACAATCATTCGAGTGAATTATCAGGAGTTGAGTGCAATATGATTTTGTGAATAATTAATTCATTGTATGTCAAAGGATCTTCATGTGGGTGGTGATTGACGCATCTGGATCTGCTAGAGGGTCTTGGGATCAGGCGGGCACGAGTGGATTTGGTAGATTGAGCGCAATCTTCGTGCAGAAAAAAGTTAGCATTGGGCTGCTGATTCCAATGCATAAACCTATACATGTTCTGCTATACATATAGTTTTTGAACAAAAACATTGGCTTTGCAAATAACAAATTTGGTTAACAATTTTAGTTTTACCATCATTATATATTTTTTTGATTGGCAAATCTAACTTTAGTCTTTCTGTCTTCCCTTACTAGGTGGGATGCCTACTTAACTGCATTCATAAGAAAGATCAAGAAATTCATCCAATGGATTGTTCAAGCGATTCAAACTCATCTCATCATTAGTTCGTTTTGATACACCAGCATGAAAAGATATATTGTTGCTGCTTTGATTTATGTGATTTGCTTTAAGGTCATAAATTAATCTGATCTACCATCCCCTTCAAGAAGACATGTTTTTTTAGATATTCTAATTATCATATTGTCTGGTTGAGGCTATTTAAACTTCCTGAATAATTACACTTTGATTAAAATCAGCACTTTGGCTTGAATCATTTGTTGTCAACATATGTGATGCAGTATCAAATTATACAAGATTACTGTAGATAAAGGAATCTCACGAAGAGAACAAAATCTCATAAAAGGGACTATTAATAGAAAAAACCAATTGGCAAATTCTCATTGAAGATCACTTTTGATTGTTTCGGTTCGTCAATTTTGAAAATCAATTCGGCAAAAGACTTTTTCTGCCCGAGAACATGAATGCCACAAGGTCCACTCTGCCGGCAATCAATGGTGGCATGAGTGATAACGTTCATTTCAGGTATCCTCATGGATCCACTCTGCCGGCAATCAATGGTTCATTTCAGGTATACTCATAATTCATTTTTAAGTTGTACGAAAGAAAATAAATCATAAATGACTATTAATTTCAGTAGTGATCAGTGTAAAATGGAGGGTATGAACCTGATTAGGCCTTAGACATGACAACATCTCAAGAGACCTTTGCCGGCGATCAATGGAACCTGATGCGCTTCTCTTCGCCTTCATTTTTTCTTACCAAAGGGGTGGCTACTAGTACATAAGGGAGGTATTTACCTTGGCTATGTCGAGATTCGAACCCAGACCTCATGGTGACAATACCTCATGTGCTAGCTATTAGACCATCCTGAGGGGACACGCTGCTTCCTTCACGCAAGTACTTCAAATACTGGCACGCTGTCACTTTAATTAAACTGATTTATTATTATTATTATTTATTTATTTATTTCTTTTCTAACAAAAATTTATTAAGTTCTCCCAAAAATTTTAATAAAATTTTTAAATTATTTGTTTCTTTATCCAAAACTCAATTATTTTTTATAGCAATTCTTTCTAAATACACCCCATAAAATTCTTATTTTACCCTTTCTAAAAATCCTAGCACAAAATCCTAAAAAAATTCAGCGTCAAGACTCCTCTTCGTCTCTCTCTCTCGTCTCTTCATGCACGAACTTCTCTTTGGCAACTTGATTTCCACTTGGACAACTCGATTTTCAGCACTATCAAACAATGTTAGTGCTTGTTCGAATCATTATATTATTTTTGTTAGATTTTGTGTTTGGTTTTCCAGTGTTCATAAAAATCTCTCGAATTCTGTTCAGTTACAATCGGCAGAACGCATCAAGATCTGTTTGGTCATGGTCTACCGAATGCAACACAATGTGTTCGATCAATGACATAAAACGTTCGGCCTCCAACAGCAACACCGACAGATTTGTTTGGTTGTGTGTTTCCAAACACATTGTGTTTTGTTCCATTTTGAGTGGTCGAACATCTCTATTTCTTTTCAACACATGTTGGTTGTAAATCTAATTCACTTGTTTCCAAACACATGCAGTAAAAATGTTGAAGACATTTTCAAGAAGGAATAGATCAACGACTTCTGACAGAAAGTGTCAAGAAGAGAGACTTGCATGCGAGGTACAATCATTACAAGAAGAGGTACAATCATCAAAGTACCCCAAGAAGAGGCACCACAATAAGAAGATGTGCATGAAGAGGTACCACCACAAATAACACAACAAGAAGATGTGTATGAAAAGGTACCTCCACACGAAAATTTGCCTTCAAGAATGAATGAGGGTGAATGAGAGCAAGATATCTTTGGAGGGAACAATGAATATGATTAAATATTGCGTGAACCATTTCTCGGTGACCCGCATGATCCATCACTATTGTGGGGTTTTAAAACACACATAGCGGTGAAGAGCAAGACATGCTCAAACGTCTATCACACAACCAAATTACTGCAATGGGACTTCGATTCAGGAGTAGTCCAAACGTGGAGGAGTTTGTTTATGGACTCCTGTCTTGATCAAGTGGGAGAGATGTTATATCAGAAGCTGTATAGAAATCTGATTGTTGCTTTTGAGGAACGTTAGCAATTAGAGACTAATACCTTTCATATGCCATTTGGAGAGATGACGATCACCTTAGACGACGTGTATTGTTTTCTTGGTCTATCAGTAACCGGGATTCCATTGCAGTCTACAAGCAATGACAAACCTTAGATTCGTCAGCAGATTAGTCGATTGTTCGGTGTGACGTTGGACGAAATTATCAAGTCCTTGGAGGGTGTGAGGGGTTCTTCTATGAAGTTAGAGTGGTTACTTAAGAATTTCAGTCATAACTGATGATGACACATATTCAACGATGGCATATTTGCTATATGTGATACACTTCACTGTTTTATCTGACAAGACTTGTACTTGGGTCTCAACAGACCTCTTGGAATTTTTTTTTTCTAGGATATAATTATGATACATAGGTATGCATGGGGAGTTGCTACTTTAGCACAAATATCGATAGTTAGGGCTTGCATCTAGGATAGGCGTGAAACAGATTTATGAACATTTGAACTTGTTGGAGGTATTAGACATTTTATATGTATATTTATTTTGTTATTTAATTGCCTTGAATTTAATATGTTCTCTCACATGTAGGCATGAATATATGAACTCTTCCCAACAACTAGGCCTCCCACAACCTACAATATAATGTTGGAGAACCACTTGCGATGAGGTGGCCACAACAGGCACATGCTAGAGCATCTTTAGGAGGTGTACAAGTATATAGAGAGTGGCTGGATTCACTTAATCCGAACGATGTGAGTAACTTATTTATTTATTTATATTTGTTTTGTATACTTAATTGACTTAGCGCCTTATAATGTGAATACGTTGTAGGTTAATTGGGATCTATATGTTGATGTGAGACATATCTTTCCACGTCCTAAAGTTACTTTTACTATGACTTCATAAGATCATTGGAATTGTGGAGCCAAATCATCCTGATCGTGTGCTAAGGCAATTTGGACATGTACATGCTACTCCACTAGATCCTCTTGTTCCTATTAGGGCAACAAGAGGTCATACACACATCCATTACATTGTCCTGTGGAAAGTTCTTGGAGAATACTTTGTAGCTTGGGACAACCATATCTTGTC
>JBBPFP010000113.1:567197-587162 GCA_037974795.1 Kaempferia galanga | reverse complement strand
GATAACATTAATACGACATGTATCAATCACCCATCACCCGAGAATAATATGTAAGTAGTATAAAATAAAATTTCATACAACATGGTGAGTGGAATAAGACGACAATGATAAAAAAAAGTTGTCAAAGTGGTTTAATCCTAGATTAAGTAAAAAAAAAAGTACTCTAGTGATCTTAATTTTATATGAAATAAAACTACATTATGTATGCGGTATTACCAGCTATGCCAAGATATGAGCCAAGACGTGGATGTCGGACCGCTACTGATACCGATGCAATAGACAGACCCAAACCGGCAAAAAACAATATAAGCACTGTCCACAAACGGATTCGTTTCTTAGCAACAACACTGTGCATACAAAAAAATATGTAACATGTATTTCTTAAAAACATAGTAATTATAATGATATTTATAATAAAAGAGTATATACTTACGTTCATCTCGGATTTTTGGTATCAATGGCATTGATGCATGCAATGAGGCGGCCACCTTTTGGCTATCACTTACTTCCAGCGTTAGGGAGGGCACCTCTTGCCTATCACCATATATTCCACTCGAACCTTCAATAGCTTAATGAATAATAATAATAATAATAATAATAGAAATATTTAAAAATAGTTTGCGCCATAATTATACTAAAAACTGATCTTACATAGTAGCGCCATCCTATAATTACGAGCATATACATTATTAGAGGAATTATTAAGATGACACCATAAAATTTTCAGTACCTCAAATTACGTTCCCAAACAAAAATGCATGTCCACTTCTTTCACCAAACTTTCAATTTCTTTTCTTCGTTATTTATTGTTTATATTTTCTATCGCTGGTTGGAAATGCAGAATTTATAAATACCGAAAACCCACACTTGCATCCGACAAGGAAATGAGTTCGACCCGCTAATAGTTGGACATCCAAATAGTGAACTTACAATCCGATAAAGTGCTATCTTATCCTGTTGCGATCCCCACCTCTCCGAAATCGGAATCCCTCTCCGCGGAGGTCACTATGCCGGTGCTTCTCCACTGCCTCTCCTCGCCGCCGACGGCGAAGAAGTCCGGAGAATGTTTCCAGCCCGTTACTGGAAGGGCCCATACCGGTATGTTGCTCTTCCAATATCGTTCTCTTTTCTTGAACAATCCTCGTCTCTATTGCAAGTAGTTGAATTGGGTCAAACTATGCAGTTGCTGCTCCTATACAATAGATGTTTCTTGAGAAATTAGATACTTTTTTTGCGGTCATCAAACTAATCAAATTTTTTTTTTTGCGAGGGCTAACTTCTTAGAAAATTAATTTTTTTTGACAAGAAATTCATTTTTATGAAAACTTTAAGCGTATACAGGCTTCATCCATGTTTAGTTCTAGAGTTTACATATTGAAGGTGCTTATTGCCAGGGACCACCGTTACGGGGGCTTGTTTCTGTGTGCATATACTGTCAAAAAAAAAAAAAAAAAAAAAAAAAAGACAAGGATTAGGATTGTTCCTCATTGGGAAAGAGGTCATTTGAAGAATCCCAAACGGTTCGTAGATAAGAATGGAATATAGTTATAATTTCTGCACACAAAGAAGAGTACGCAAGACTTGATAATGTAAGAAAAAAAGAGGATAAAGAGCACTCATCCTTGCTTTTCTTTTAGATTTATTGTTTACTTCCGTTTACTTCACAGGTTATTAGTGTTAAATTCTGCAGTAATTATTTTGCAGAAAGGATGGTGTTGTCATCTATAGAGTTGAGGTTGCAAGTTCTTCCTACCAGGTTTCATATTTTTTATGGAAAATATAGAATACCACCAAGCAGTGGTTCAATAAATTTGAAAAAATGTGTTCAAAGGCCCATCTCAGAAGAAATTTGCAATTCGGAGGGAAAATTGTCAGGGTTGCAGAATCTTATCAGTGCTTGCTTGTCTGATCATCAGGTATGCTGGTGAGTCCCTAATTATATTCACTGTCAGAACTTAGCATTTATTCTGTTTCTTACGTATCAAAGTACCTCTATTAACTAGTATTCTAGAATTGAGCTTGAAATAATTAAATAACTATAGTGAACAAAAAAGTGACTCATAAGATATATGTCTGTGTATTGTACTTAAGCACCCATACGTTCTGTGTGTTTCAATGCCAGAATAAATATTGTTATACAAATGTCACATATTGCTATATTTTCATTGAGGTAGTGATGATAACAACTGCCTATTTAAGAGAATGACTTTACATATATCTTCTGCATGTTTTGTTCACAGGAATTCCTATTCTTTCATTTGGTTGCAAAATGAACCTAGAATAAGTATTCCACTAGAATTGCCGCCTCCTAATACCTCTTATATTCTTGTATTAAAGCCAGTAGAGCATGAACTGTTATTCCATGGAGCAAACTAGGGAATACATATTTCTTTTTTACTCTTACTCTATTTTATTCCTTTCTTAATTTCATCATGTGGATCAAATTTGCTATTATGCTTGTGTAAGATTCTTAAAGTATCTGTATTTACACTCCTAGTAATGCTCTCTATGGATGACAAACTCTTGGAGAAACAGTGAATGCTGCATGATCCTGCAATTAAAAATGCATATATTTCTTATAGGTTGCCTAAAAACTAAAATGTCGTGTGTATGCCTCATTCTAATAATCCACACGTTGTAGAGAATTAAGTCTTCTTTTTTGTATTAGTGCTTCTTTTAATTCACTGCTCCTAGTTCGATGTTCTTATACTTTAAATTAATTTAATACTTTGCAATCATGACTTGATGCCACCAATCGTGTTTAATTGCTTTTAGATTCCCATAGAGAAGGAAGAAACAATTTTAGGGCTCTGAAGTGAACAGTTTGGGTATGTTCAACTTCAGAAAAGAAACCAAGTTGATCTTGCTTTTGCCCCTGATCACATCAAGAACTTGTGACCATGTGTAACAATAGTGATGAAATGTGATCGTGTTACAGAACAATAATGTTTCTATTATATTTCTCATCTTTGGAGAATGTATATTATTTTGCTTCACATTTTGGAAATTTTGTTTGAGAAATACCTTAAGAAAGCATACTGATGTTGCATGTGAAATATATCATTTGTGCAGAAAATCTTAATTTTGGGTGCATATCATTTTGGCTGTCATATATATTTGCATCCTGTAGCTTTGTGGTTTCAGAAACATCTTCGCACAGCATACTGATGTTGCATACCATTAAATCTGAAGCAGAAAACATTCAGCTTTGGAAAATCACTTCCTTCAAAAAGAAGCTTAGCTAAAGTATTAGCAATTCTGCATACCTGGTTGCTCGTTTTACCCTCTAAAGTTCTGGCAGAATCATGTGAAACTGATAACTCTTTTTTCAATATGCCTCTACTGTTTGCAATAGCCATGATTGGAGCAACTGTTGGGGGTGAGTTCTCTGCATTTATTGTAGTTTTAAGTTTTCTTGTTAGCCCAGAAAATTCTCTTTGTTATTCTATCATAAACATAATGAAATGGTAAACTAAATTAAATCTTAGTGCAAGATCTGTCTTGAAGACTAGTGTATTTCTAGAGAACATGTGTATTTGATGGCAAAAAAGGTAATGTGTTGCTGTTATACCTCGACAGATGCTACTGTATATTCATTAGTAACTGTCACATGTGGTACACCGTATTATCTAACATACAAAAAAGGTAACGTGTTATTGTTATACCTTGATAGATGCTACTATATATTCATTAGTAATTGTAAACATGTGGTACACTGTTCATGCTATTATCTGAAAGCATACAAAAAAAAAAGGTAATTGTTATTGTTATACCTTGACAGATGCTACTATATATTCATTAGTAATTGTAAACATGTGGTACACTGTTCACGGTATTATCTAAAAACATACAAAAAAGGTAATGTGTTATTGTTATACCTTGACAGATGCTACTATATATTCATTAGTTATTGTAAACATGTGGTACACCGGATTATCTAAAAACATATAATTATGTTGTCCTCATGTCTGATGGATGCCAGTCTTTCCTTTGTCCTTTTACATGAATATCTTGTTGCACAAGGATAACAGTTTTTTCCTTTTTGACCTCAGATGAGTGTCAGACTTTCCTTTTTGACTTCACATGGATCTTGTAAATCGATTCATAAGCTGATAAGATATTGACGGATAATTTCAATCTCTTTTTATATAATTTTGGAGCACCCTAGAATTACCAAAGTTGTCTTTCTTCTTGCAAGTTCTTTTGTTGGATAGACTAACCAAGTTTATTTTGTAGGATTGCTTGCACGTCAAAGAAGAGGTGAGCTGAAGAGGTTGAATGATCAGCTTCGCCAGATCAATGCTGCACTAAGAAGACAAGCAAAGATTGAGTCTTATGCTCCAAACTTGAGCTATGCACCAGTTGGGAGTAGGGTGGCAGAATCAGAAGTGGTTATTGATCCCAGAAAGGAACATCTTCTTACAAGCTTGAGAACTGGGAAAAACTATCTGCGGAATCAAAATCTAGAAAAAGCTTTTTCAGAGTTTAAGTCTGCTTTGGAGCTTGCAGAGATATTGGATGATCATGTTGAGGCAAAGAAGGCAGCACGAGGATTAGGTAGGTTTCTTTTCTTTGAATCACTCAGAATTTGGAAGTAGAATAGGATCAATATGAGGACTATGATGGTGGGAAAATGAAAGTTGTATAGTTTTGGAATTCTTGGGATTGGCAAGACTTGAGATTGTCAATTTCACTTTGGTTTTCTAATTCTAGGCATTGGAAATGAGAGGGTTACTGGATATTTATACCAAAACCAAGGACTTAAATGAAGAAAATCAGACTCAGGAATAACAGCAAAATGTTTTTTCTGTTATACTCTTTTACTTGTCATTTGAGTCTAGCCCTTTATTACCTAATATTTATCATATAAGTTTCATCCTTATTTCAAAAGAATAGCAGGGGGCAAAAAATCATCATTTGTGATGAATTCTTCTCTAGCATAGTTTCACATTTTATCTTATGTTAGCACATTTCTCAGCTTCACTGTTGTCATGCTATGATCTTATTCACCATTACAGACTTTATACTTGCAAGTCTCATTAATTAGGCAGTTAGATGAATGATATCGGCTTTTAGATTGCTTATTGTGTCAGGTTTTATCCCCTAGAATCACTTGTTTTTTTTACTTGATGTCGAAGATAGCATAGGGATGGTTGCTCATTGGTAGGCTAGACTAATTGAGCGTAAGGGTATCAAATCAGCAAACTTGTAGGAACGAGTAGCTGGAAATTGTGAAGCGGGTAGCAAGAAACGGAAGTGGAGACGGATTAGACTAGCAAAATGACGTGATTCAGGATTCTAATTCAAAATTCTTGATGTGTAATGAGAAAACAAAAACAATGATTCAAATCCATGGTCACTGGTTTTGTTAAGTGTAGAACCCTAGTTGGATTTATACAATCTCTACTTGTTTAACTAGAAAGTACATTCCTGTGGAAGCTGGCACTATCTCAATGGTATCTGTGTTCATGTGAATTTAAACCAAGGAGCACACATTATTTTTGTGACACTAATAATGCCTTCTCTTGGTCAATTTGTTTCAGGTGCATCGCTCCAGAGGCAAGGGAAATACCGAGAAGCCATCAAATATCACAAGATGGTTTTGAATATTTCTGAAAAATCAGGAGAGAACTCTGGCGTCACTGAAGCTTATGGTGCCATAGCTGATTGTTATACGGAGTTGGGAGAACTGGAACAGGCAGGGAAGTTCTACGACAAGTACATTGCAAGATTGGAGAGCGATTGAGAACCATCAATTATAATTTGCTGCCCAGTCTTTTTCTGCTTCTTGTAGAGTTCTAGTTGGGAATTCAGACGATTGTTTTTGTCTTGGGGATTGAGAGAGCACTTGCAGTTTTGATTACAGTGTGATGGTATTATCTAGTTAATGATATTTCGTTTGCAATATCAGTTCACAAGTTTGCTGGTTCAATATATGTAAATTTCGGATTTACATAAAATTAATTTCTATATATATTCAGTTAGTTCTCTTTATAATATTTATACCCTTGGATACCAATGTCCAATGTATTACTAGTTGAATATATTTCTCTCTTATCAAAATTTTAAAATTTAGAGTAATTAATCTGTCAATTTTGGATAAAATTAGTTGAAGGACTAAATGACTTCGATTAATATGAAATTAATTTTTATGTGTTCAACTAGTTCTCCTGATTATATCTTCAAACATTAATTTTTTGAATGCATTTATATTAAAAAAATTTTATTCTTAATATATTAATATAATTTAAAAAAATTAACTGAATATACATAAATTAATTTTATTCAAAATTAACTTTATGCAATATCATTGTTGATCTAAATTTTAAAATTTGGATACTACTACGAAAAAATCAGCTGACCGAAAGTGAATAATTTTAAAACTACCATTTAGCAATTTCGGAATTTAGGACGTTCTTTTGTTTAAGATAGTCCGTCAGCTGCGGGGACAACGTCGCAGACTAGGTTTTAGGAGCTTCCCTGTCTCGTCTATCGCGCCCCCGGCCCCTCGCCCCCGCGATGGAGAGAAACGAAGGAGTTCGGTTCGTCTCCTCTTCCATCAAGATCCCTCAGCCTCCCACCCGTTCTGCTCCTTTGCCTTTCTTTCTCCTCTCTTCCTTCCCCTTCGCTTGCCAGTCGCTCTCTTTCCACCTCGACCGGGCCAAAGAGGCGGTGAACAACTTCCTCACCTCGCTTCCACAACGATGGCCACTTCCTCCGATCGCCATGGCGCGGACCGAGGGGGAGCCAAATCCCCGACGCCATGGGAGGGAGGACGAGGAACGGGTGCTCATCAGCGAGGTTCTGATACGGAATAAAGATGGGGAGACGCTGGAACGGGCTGATCTGGAGGCCTTCGCTGCTGGAGCACTCAAGTCTTGCAGACCCAACTCGGCGCTCACAGTGAGGGAGGTTCAGGAAGACGTCCACAGAATCATCCAAACAGGGTTATTCTCATTGTGCACGCCCGTTGCTTTTGACACTCGGGATGGAATTCGGCTGGAATTTCAGGTAGATGCAAATTTGACGGTTTTTCTTGGTTACAGGTGAACTGACAACGCTCCACTTATGGACTGCGTATGAATGTGTCTATATATATGTGGGCTATTCGGAATTTCACTAAGTTTCTTAGCTGCTAATATTCCTTTGTTTCAAACTGATATTCATATGTTTTCTTATAATTCACTTCAATCAAAATTGAGCACCATTCTTTTCTTTTCGGTTTTTCAAAAGTTAACTTATTCACAGTAGTACTCCATACTATTAACTTGACCACTATTTGAAATTGATTTTGTCTGAGATTAATCTCTGTCCATTGTTATACTCAATGGTTAATAAGTCTAGGCAACATTTTTTAACAGGTAGAGCCTAATCAGGAATTTCGAGGATTAATTTGCGAGGGAGCAAATGTTCTTCCTTCAAAGTTTATGGAAGATGCTTTTCGTGATGGATATGGTAATTTCTTCCTGCAGTTTAATTCTTCTTCAAGGAGATCAATTTAGCATTTTTAAAGATATTACTCTGTTTGACACAGAGAAAGATTAATCTAAACAGTCTGCTTATTTTCGTTTAAAGATGACTATTAACTGAGTTAGTTACTTTCATTGCTAACCTGCTAGGTGGTTATTCACATGTGGCTTTGATGGTGATTAATATGTAGGTTAGCTACTAACTAGTTATATAAGATTGATCTTTTTGTTTCTATGTAAATTTGTTGCAAAAAGCAAATAGTGAGATATTCAGTACTTTCTCTAGTTAGTTTTGAACTTCCACCTTTCTCTTGAGAAGTACAATAACAATGTGTTGGCTCCAACTATTTAGTTTCGGCCAACCCTATGGAAAACTATATCATTGGTTCAAATCTCGTCAAACACTTTTAGTTAGGTTAATGAAAGTTTTATTTAGGGTACACTACCCTTACACTTAACTTTAATTGATTTAATTTATAAAATCCATTATTGTTTATGAAAGTCGTCATATCTTAACTTCTTTTTCTATCATGTATTGGATCTTCTTTTGATTTCTTTCAGATGGTAATAATTTGGATTTCACCTTGTCAAGTAAACTCCCATTAGTACTAGGTTTCTCATCTATGCTACATTCACTTTTTACATCTTGCTTCCTAATTGCCTGATACTCAGGATCATAAAGTATAGTGGATCATTCCACTTTCTATTCTTGTTGGAAGTTTACCCACAAACTTGTGTTACACTGGTAAGTGGTTGTCTTCACTTTCTGTTTATTAAAGAAACCTTTCATTTGCTCATTTCTTGTTTGCAAAATTTGTTATTATTTTCTTTAAACCATTTTAAAGTGAAATTCAGGTGTATTTTTTATCGTTACATTAGTTTTCTTTTAGTTGTAACCTCGTAATATATGATGTATTATGTGGGTTGTACCTTTTTCTTTAGTGTATGGTATTTGTTTGGTGTGACAGAATATTTGTGCTTCTAACGTGGCATTTTCAGTGTTATTTGGTTCTAATAGCATTCTTGTTGTCAAGTTATGCAGGAAAAATAGTCAACATAAGGCATTTAGATCAGGTGATAAAATCAATCAATGGGTGGTATCAAGATCGTGGGTTAACTGGCTTGGTTAGTGATGGAGCCAGCTTGTTTGATAAACTCTTTATACAAGGATGCTTAATTTCATATACACAGCTTATGAAAGTGCTTTGTTATAGTTCAAGACAAATTCTTAACTTCCACACTGTGCCCTTAGGTATCATATGCTGAGATCCTTTCAGGAGGGATAATTAGATTAGAAATTTCTGAAGCTGAGGTCAATAACATCATCATTAGATTTCTTGACAGAAAAACGTAAGAACCTATATTTGAGTGTGTTTAGAACTGAAAACCATATAGATCACTTAATCTGCTTGCTGTTAGCCCCTGCAATTGTTTATTTATTTTTATGATGATTAATCCAGAGGTGAACCAACTAATGGGAAGACGAAACAGGATACTATACTTCAACAACTAACAACGAAGAAAGGACAGGTGAAGACACGAACCATATTTATGTTTTTATTTTTAAATCATATAAGCTTAAAACTTCATGTGTTCTATTTAGTGTTATATTGTTTGTGCTTATATTCTTCATAAATTATATTGTTTTTAGATTGCAAGTCATGAAAGATATTGTAGTTTAATACTTGACAAGAGCCTTTCTGATAGCATGAGATAACCGCTAACATATTTTTCATATACCTTGCATTGACCTACAGTCTACATGAATTCTAAGCTAAAATTCCAATATTTTGAAAATGTTTTAAACATTGATTTTTTTGACTCTTATTGCAGAAAAATGACCTGCATCAAAATATATCCTGATTTCTTTATTTTGTGATTTGGCAACAGAAATCTTTCTCTTCTGTTAAAATCAAGTGGATACCCTTGGTTGAGCCATGTAAAGTCATGTGTTTTTCATATCCTTGCTAATAGGAGGCAATGAACAGTGATTGCCTCCATTTGCTCAAGTATCACACCCATGCATAATAATTTCTCTGCCGTATGGTGAAACTTAACAAGGTTCATGTTTAATCTGATGTGACTAGGTTTCCCCCTTGGGATTAAAATGTCCTGCAATTCTCACTACCCAATGTTTCAGGAGATGCTTACTCAAGATCAATGCAACTTTGAGATACTGTTATATGTTAATAACGAAATAATGAAGTATTCTATTTTCTTGTAAAAGTAAATTTACCACTTGTAGGTTGTTAAAAGATCAACCATCTCTCAGAAATTCCTGATTGCTAACATGATAAGAAAGTAGTTAATGTGCTTTACAATGTCTGCTACCACGTGAGTAGTCTTTGTAAGGCTTTTTGTTATATATTCCTGCTATCTTCTTGAGCGTTACTTTATTTCTGTTCAACATTCTTAAAACAGGTTTACAGTAGATTACAGGGAAAACGAGATGTCGAGACAATATTGACAATGGTAATAATGGAAGATGTCACAATCATCCCGCAACCTGCTGCAGGTGCTTCACACATTTTTGTTTGTTTTAATTCTTATGACACTTACATGCATGGTTTAAAACTTCGTTTTGTCCTAGACGGTATGGCCATTTTCCGTTCCACCCGCTGTGTAGACATCGACACCGCTGGTTGCTGGGATACCATGCAAACCTCCGCAGGGTTGCGGAGGCAGCCGCGATCCCGCGACAACCTTCACAAGGCTGGCGTGATCCCGCGGTGGCCTATGCGGGGTGCGGAGGTTGTCGTGATCCTCCTTTTTTCCTTTTTTTTTTTAATTTTAATTTTTTAATATTTAAGTTAAAAAATTTATTTGAAATCATATCGGCACAATATGTGTATCATGCTAGTCATGTACCAAGACTCAAAAATTTAAACCATGCTTACATATACTATTTTCTTTGGTTATTTTTTTGTCTAGACAATTCATACCTGGTAAAATGGGCTTTTACCTTTTAGGGAGTGAGAAATATTTTAAGTATTACTTTTTCCCTATGTGTTAGCCTTCACTACTATTTCTTGCTCTGTATTTTCTAGCTTTTTGTTGCTTTCTAGAATTTGTTTGTAGCAATGCTTTGCATGCTTTACGTGGACCACTGAGTGTAATCAGTTCGAATTCAACAAGAAACAAACATAATGTGGGTCTCACCTACTTGGGATTTCTACATGAATCTTATCTCTATTGAACTTGTTTTAAGGCTAATATTCAGGCCTTTTAAATAACCTAAATTCGGTTAAATAAGGTTTTCTTTAGTCTCCTGTTACCTTTCAAGTCTTGACTCTTAATTTACTTATCTAGTTATAAAATTTATTTGTCATCTTTAAGCATATGTTTATTCTAAATTTTCATTTTACAATTTATGTGAGTTACAGCAAATTGCTCAAAGATAGTAGCAATCACCTACACAAATATCAATTTGCACAAGGATCTTTGAGCATCTGTTTCAGTTGATCCTTTGGTCAAACTCAGTGATTTGGACTAAATGAATTGATTATTCTATAGGTCAAAGGAATGACAAGTTATATTGCATAAAAATGCACCAATAATTATGATGCAAGGCTTGTCTCAAATAGAAGAATCTACAGCCATTGCATTCTGGATACTCCATGCTAGTGAATGACTCATCACGTCTTTTTCTTGATGATAAGCATAAGATTGGAAACAATTATAGGGAGCATACGGTTCACATAGTTTTTTCCTGCATCAAAATATTCTGGTTATAGCAATGTCTCAAGTCATGCCAGCTCATTCTTCCTTGTACAGTATGATACATAGAAGAATAAATGTTCATTAGAAGATAGAAAGTTCCAATAATAATATAATAGACTCTGGAATAAGACATGTTAACAGTAGCTTACCAAGCAAGTGAAGAGGACACAGGATTGAACAACACAATTAACCTACTATCGTAATGTTATGATGGGTAATATCTTTCATTGTGCTAAAGCTAGTTTCATTGAATCTCTGACTTGATCCCCATCCATAATCAGACGAGAGGTACTCGATCGGTGTCAGATGCATATGCAACATTGGCTCCTGCTTCCCTCACTTGCAATTCAGTGCTTCATCAATCTTTACACTATTCTCTTCAAGCATCAATTTGTGTTTCTTGAACTGCTTCCTCTACTCCCATGGTCATCTACTAACTATTGAATATAAAATTTGTAGTTCTTGTAGTTTTCACTCCAACTCTACAATTCAACCTTTAATTTTATCCGGTGTTCTAAATTTCGGACCGGCAACCCAACACTTGGCCGCTAACTGGAAAGGTGTTGGGCGGCTGCCGGCCCTGTGCGACGCTGTTATGTTCACAGAAATTTTCTTTTTTCTTTTTGTTCAAATTCGTAAATCCTATCTTGTAGTCGATTCATCTGCCTCTCACCACCGGTTCGACTGCCTCCCACCTCCTCCAGAAGCATCTATTTGATCTGTAAGAATTTTTATGTTACTGCAATTACCTTTTTTTTATGCCTCCCACGATGCTTTCGGCCTCGCGTGATGCCTTCGACGATGCCGGATGTGTCCCATGACGCTTCTAGCGGCGTCGGAAGTATCTGGCGATGCGTCGGGTGCCGCTAGAAGTTTCCCACGATGCGTCTAACGCCGCTGGATGCATCTTGTGACATATCTAGCACCGCAAGAGGGGTCGTGATACCAGTGGCATCGCCGATATTTATTTATGATTTATTTAATTCAAACAATTTTTCACTTAAATGGGATAATTTGAATAGACTTTTATAAATCCTAATTAAATTATCCCAATAAACTATATAAAATTATATTTAAAATTAAAATCTTTTTATAAATTTTATTAATTTATTTATATTCTAATAATTTTATATTTAAAAATTATTTTTTAAAATAAATATTATTAATTCATATAAATCATATTTATATTCTAATAATTTTATATTTAAAATTTAAAAATTCTAATAAATTTTATTAATTCATATAAATTAGGTTTATATTCATAATTTAATATTTAGAATTTAAAAATTCTAATAAATAATATATATATTAATAATTTTATATTTAAAATTAAAAACATCTAATAAATATTATTAATTAATTTATATTCAATAAATATGTGATATTTTATTAGTTGGGTAATTTTGAACTTATTTTAAATTTGATGTTGTTGTGTTGGAGTTATAGTATGTGATTTATTATGTAATTTATTTTGATACCGTGGAATCCGCCTAACGGCGCCTAGTTCCTACCTAGATGGCCTAGGCATTGGCGCTCCATTAGCGCTTAGCGAATTTTAGAACCTTGATTTTATTCTATACAATGTCTCATCAGTAACACATTTTTCTCACCTATCAATAGTATTATCAAAACATTTATCTTGCATATCACCAACAACATTCATTTAGTTTTAATGCCAAAAAAAGCTTATGAAACTAATGTTTATGTAAATATGTACTTATGAAATAAACATGTGTTGATGCATTTATATTCTTACTGCAAAAAAGTGTCAAATATAGAACAAAAGGTACAAGTTTTTTCTGTCTTTTCCCACTATACTAATCAAACTTAACTTTGAAACTAGATCCACACAAGGTTGATTTAGTTATGAATCTCGTAGAACGGCCTAGTGGTGGCTTCTCTGCTGGAGGTGGAATTTCGAGTGGGTAAGTGATGTAGAGGAACATTTTTACTTATCATTCTATGGAGAAACCTTCCTTCCTGAATCATTATTTGGTTCTATATACAGGATAACAAGTGGACCACTTTCGGGTCTGATTGGAAGGTACTTTTGTTCCTTGTTTTTCCCCCCTCATTTTCCTGTATGTTAAAATAGTTCCAGAGAGAGTGGTAGTCTTGAAATTGTAGCAAATTTATGTCAGCTTTATTGGTTCCTAAATGTGTGATGTCTTTTTTGGGCTATCAACATTCAATTCATATTTTTGTTGAATTAATTATTGGTTTGATCTACTTGTTCTTGCTTTTGTGTCTTCTTGCAGCTTTGCATATTCTCACAGGAATGTGTTTGGGAGGAACCAAAAACTCAATCTTTCCTTGGAAAGGGGACAAATTGACTCAATATTTCGCATAAATTATACTGATCCATGGATTCAAGGAGATAATAAAAGAACATCTAGGATGATCATGATTCAGGTTTTTTATCTGTATGATATAAGTTTATTTGTAGATTATTTTATCATTTTCAATATCTTTTTCTTCTTTCATTCTAGAATTCGCGAACCCCAGGAACACTGGTTCATGGTAATAACCAATTTGATCATGGCGGCCTAACAATTGGGCGAATTACTGCAGGAGTTGAATATAGCCAACCTTTTAGGCCAAAGTGGAGTGGGACAGCTGGTCTAATTTATCAGGTATGTTGTTTTAGAGCTCCCTATTCATTTTGATGCCAGTGCTTCCATTTGGTACACTAACTATACACGTTTGTATGTATCATGGGTTATGTATGAGTGTGAGTTATGGCCAATAACTACCAACTCCTCTGGTAGCCAGGTTTATACTTTATAGTACTTGTCCAAGTTTAACTTCTTTTAGTTCTCTCCTTTATCTTTTTGCATCCTTTTTTTTCTACCACATCTGGTTCTTTCTATTCTTCAGTTGTTTCTCTTATTTATTCTTTTATTTCTTGTCTGTGTTAGCGTGCTGGTGCTCGTGATGATCATGGTGAACCCATCATTAGAGATTTCTACAACAGCCCATTAACTGCGAGGTATCCTGGTCTTTATTCACCTATTGGCTGACATTTGAACCCTATTTTCACTGAATATACTGTCATCCATATTGATAACGATAATGATTTTCTTGTCTTCTGGAAATTTTCACTTTAGTGGCAATGCCTATGATGAAATGCTAATTGCGAAATTGGAAAGTGTCTATACTGATTCTGGCGACCGTAGCTCCTCAATGGTTAGCCTTACTCTTAGGCTTCAAATTTGTTAGTCTCAAATCAGTTTCTTTTTTACCTTCTTTCAGTTAGTGCTGCACTATTTTTTTGTTTGCAGTTTGTGGCAAACATGGAACAAGGACTTCCACTATTGCCGGAGTGGTTGTGTTTCAACAGGATTAGCAGTCGTGCCAGACAGGGCTTTGAACTTGGCCCTGTAAGATTTATGCTTAGGTATGACACGAATGTTGACATGGTCGTACTGAAATTCATTTTACATCTGCAAGGTTCTTAATTATTAGCTACTGAATTGTCATCACTTGGATGATTTAAAATCTTGAACGGACGGAAAGACCCAGATATACGAGTTCATCAATTTATTAGTTCTTTTCTTTGTTGTTTCTTTAGAAAAAAAGGAAGAGCAATCATATGCCAACTAAATTGATAGAAAGGATTTTTTTGGGGGTCTGTACAGCAAGCATATTTTATATTGAGGCTTATTAGTTGCACAAAACAATTCTTAAATGATTTAATTTCCCTAACCTGCTTTGTTAATCAGTGTCTCTGGAGGCCATGTTTTCGGGAACTTTTCACCCCATGAAGCATTTGCTATTGGCGGGACTAACAATGTCAGAGGTTATGAAGAAGGGGCAGTGGGCTCTGGCCGTTCATACGCAGTCGGCAGTGGAGAAATCTCCTTTGGCATGGTAAATTTCTAGTCCTAAAGTTTTTAAATTTCATTTAATCCTACTTGGATTACTATGGTGGAGTATATAAATTTGATGTCAGTGTAGAAAAACTTCTAACTTATTGTTATCTTCGTATTTATGTAGTATGGACCTCTAGAAGGTGTGCTGTTTGCAGACTATGGAAGTGATCTTGGCTCAGGCCCTACAGTGCCTGGTAAGCTGGTTCTTGAGTAATTATTATTTTCTTTCTAGAAACCATATACATATACTGGCACCACCACCACCACCACCACCACCACCACCACCACCAATAAGCTGGATTGTTCTTCAAGTATTGGAGTCGGCTACATGAATATGTGTTCAGTGATGATGTAAACAAAAGATACCGTGGCTAACTTTGACAGGTGATCCAGCTGGTGCAAGGGGGAAGCCAGGTAGTGGCTATGGCTATGGTGTTGGTATTCGAGTGGACTCTCCTCTGGGCCCTTTACGCTTGGAGTATGCTTTTAATGACAAAAATGCGAGGAGGTTTCACTTTGGAGTTGGCTATCGGAACTAGATTATTTCTTTGCTGACCATAACATTCATTAACTTCAATTTTGTTCGATTATATGGTCAAGTACATTTTGTAGTAGTCAAAGAAAACATCAAAATAATTTCCATCCTTTGTTCCAATTTTAAAAAATGAGGGATAAATGATAATAAAATTAAATAAGGATAAATAATGAAAAGACATTTATTAGGCAACTAGAGTAAATATAAATATGGAAATAATTGTCTTTTCTAATTCTGGATAATTATATATATATTTTATAAAATTGAATAATATACAAGTTAAGTACAATGTAATAAATTAACAATTTGAACTACAACCACGGGCTATGGCGCTTGTTAGATTTGTAAGTGTGGGTCTCAGGTTGAGCCTCAGCTGTGATGAATTTTAGGAGAATTTTCATCCGACGAATAGTGGATTTGAGAAAGTGGGCTGACTGAATGTGTCTTTTAATTTATCTGGTTTGTTAATGGGAAATTTTTATGAGGTCGGGTTTGTGTTAGTCGGTGAAATATAAATTAATATAAGTAACAATATTAAAAATAAGAACGGGCTTATCTTTTAACTGATCTTTAGAAAAAAATAAATTAAATCCTTTTTTAATTTTTAAAATTTTTAAGGATTGATTAAAATGGTGACTTCCGATGAGGGCTGTACAGCTTTCATCTAAAAAGATAGGGAAGCAAGTACTATTAAATTATATAAAGTAATAATATAATTGAATTAAGTCAAATCATCTAATTTAACTTGGAAAATTTTAAATCATATGAGTTAAACTAGACTTAAATTATCTAATTTGACTTAGCTCTAATTTATTTAGATCAACCCAATCAATTAATTTAGTTTAATTTAATTTATTTAATTTGGATTTAGATTTAGTATTAATACGATGCGATATGGGGACCCGAGATTAGTACGTGGTCAATGGTTAAGATGATGTGATAGTCAAAGTCTAAGGGATGTGACAGTCAAAGTTAAGGGGTACATGCTCAGGCCGACCGACTTTAGGGCCAGTCAGGTGCCCCAAGAATTAACCCCTCAAATTCTGCACAGGGCTTAGCGCATCACATCTTAGGATTACAACTCTCAACAGGCAGCCGACCGACCCTTACGCCGGTCAGGTCCTCTAGCATTTCGCCTCACACTTAGGGTCATAGCTCTCATCCTACAACTGACCGGATTAGCGCCAGTCGGATTCTCCAACACTTAGCCCTTCACACCTTATTATCACAACTTTCAACAAGCAGCCAATCGACTCAGCACCGGTCGGATTCTCTAGTACTCTACCCCACCTACAGTCACAGCTCTCAGTCTACAACCGACCGGCTCAGTGTCGGTATCCTACAACACGTAGCTCCTCACACCTTATTATCACAACTCTCAACAGGAAGTTGACTGGCTCAACGCTAGTCAGATTCTCTAGTATTCCGCCCAACTCTTATGGTTATAGCTCTTAGCTTACAGCCGACCGACTCCGCGACAGTCGGATCATCCAACACTCAGCTCCTCACACCTTATTATCATAGCTCTCATCCTATAGCCGATCGGCTCACCGTCGGTTGGATCTTCCAACACTCGGCTCCTCATACCTTATTATCACAGCTCTCAACAGGCAGTCGACCGACTCAATGTAGATCGGATCCTCTAGTACTTAGCGCCTTAACCTCGGTTGGAGACTTAGCTCCTCAAAGTCATGGTTCTCAGCATATGACCACCCGGTTGGCCCCAGCGTTGACCGGTCCCTTCTGGACTCAACTTCCTGCTTCTCATGGTTACAACTCTCAGCATTACCCGTGTATAAATTAAGAAAAGAAAAAAACCTACCATCTTATTAAATCTTAACAAAGGTACATGAGAAATAAAGAGTACAACTCTGTATATAGAGAACATAAACCCTATCTGAAAAAGAAAGTAAAGACTAAGTCTAAAAAGACCAAGTCTAATAAAAATATATATAATCTAGCATTATCCTTAAAGGCTATAAACAAATAATTCTAATATAAAATATAATCAAACATCCCCCTCAAACTCACGATGCTACAGCTAGAAGTATTAAGAGTTTGTCAGACAAAAATTGAAAACGCGAAGCGGAATGAGCCTTAGTAAACATATCTGCTATCTGCAACGAGGAAGAAACAAATGGTAGCGTGATAGTGCCAATTTGTAGATGATGGCGAGTGAGATGACAATCGATCTCAATATGCTTCGTTCTCTCATGAAAAACTGTATTGCGTGCAATCTGAATGACACTCTGATTATCACAATGAAGAGCAGTAGGTTGCCGAAGAAAAACTCCCATGTCTGCAAGCAACCAACGTAGCCAAACAATCTCACAAGTGGTGGTAGCCATGGCGCGATACTCAGCTTCCGTGGAAGATCTGGAAATAACATCTTGCTTCTTACTTTTCCAAGAGATAAGAGAATCCCCAAGAAAAATACAGAAGCCAGTGGTGGACTTACGATCAGTAAGGTCACCAGCCCAATCAGCATCAGAGTATGCACGCAGCTCTAGAGATGAAGTAGAAGGAAATAAAAGACTCTGAAACTGAGTTCCCCGAAGATACTGGCCCTTTTCTCCTTTTCCAACTCCCCCTCTCTATGCTTCTCTCACTTATTGAGATTGGGGAAGAGAAATCACACATAACACTATCATATTGATCTAGTTGATGCTAGTATACTTCTTGCTTAATTAAATTCAAATGTTGATGCATCCATCCATATTATGTCTGATCGAAATAGAAGATTTTATTATTTTTTAGCAATAACGAGTTAGATGTCTTTACCATTTCACTTCCTTGATAAACATTAAGTTTAGTTTTATTTAGATGTATTTACAGTCATAAATTATTCGATTTTTGCTTTATCTTATTCTATCATTTACAACTATTATGGTTTATGTGATGAAAAATATGATTTATAATTTTTTTCTTTTGCTCTACGACTAAAAAGGCTCTCATTTAGTTCTTGATAATGATAATGGTTGGTTTGGTCTCGTTACGATGTTTATTTTCGAATGAGTGTATTGAGTTTTATCATTTTGTACATGTGTTTTTATTTATTTACTTTTGTGTCTTGAGGATGATAATGAGTTGAAGACTGAAACCTGATTTTTTTAATTGGTGTCCCATTTTATTATTCTTATTTGTTCAATTTTATTCATTTTTGTAAGGGTTATTCTCTCTTTCTTTATTGTCGGTCCTAAGTTTGAATGAAAAAGTGTGAGATAATTTTTATATACGTATATATATAAGAAATTTTTAGCTTGCATGAGCGCTTTACATGGGCAACTATTTATATGGAAGATGTCTTTAAATTAAATGTATGGAAAGTATCTTCTAGACATCACTCATGTAAGACGTTCATGCATACTGTGCAGGCTAAAATTCTCTTTAGAACTCAATGACATGAAATCTAAGTAATTAAGAATTATCGAATAAAACAATTTTTTATTAGAGAAAAAAAGCCACAAATTTTAGTGGTTTTCTTCTTACAAAAAATGATCTTATGCTGTCCTCTTCACGAGAAGAGACGCGCTTCACTAAGCTTCCGATTAAGTATTTGATTGCCACGACATAAATACTGATTAATTATAATTAGTTGTCAATCCAAATTTGCATACAATTATTATCTCCTCTAATCGTATTGGACCTACTAAACACACAAGGTTGCTTTGTGCACGTAACCATCACATGCTATCAGAATTTTTTTTTTAATTTTTTTCCAACTTAATAAGATATTAAAGTTAGGTGACATGCATCACAAATATCATCACAGACTCTGACATTTGACAAACTTTTTATAAAATAATATATATTGTGTCTTTTGATAAAATAATATGATATAGTTTGTCTTAATATAAATAATTTATATAGTCTGTCTTTTGTTTAAATAATATGATGTAGTGTGACTTTTTATAAAATAGTATGTAAACATAGTCGTTGAGTAATTTATTTGTATATATATTCTTTTCTTCAACTATGTTTTTTATTACTATTTTTTAAGTTTTTTATTTTATTTTTTCACATTAAGTATATAATTTTTGAATCTACTAATTCCAGAATAATTGATTTTATCTACAATATTTATCAACTATCAAAATAATTAAGCTAACGAAGACACATTCAAACTGTTAATATTCGTAGATCCATTTTTTATTGAACTAAAAATCTCCTGAAATATATCATAACTAAAATTTAAACCTTTGATCTTGTAATTAATTATGCTTATTTTGTCATGGTGGTAATTATTGTTGTTGAGATTGACCTCCAATAAAAAATATTTTAAATCTCTATTATACAAATTAATTTGGTTTTACATTTCCTTAAGAATTGATTGTATTCCCACTCGCCAAACAGGAGAAGGAAATTAAGA
>JBBPFP010000113.1:552884-567097 GCA_037974795.1 Kaempferia galanga | reverse complement strand
TCTTTATTGGAAATGCTTCAGTTACTCCACCTGAAGTCTTTACTCTGGTCATTACATCCTCATACATATCCTTAATTGAAAACAAAAACATAACCTTTGGAAATACACAATCTGATTCCTTGCCATCATTCAAAATCCAGTGGATTTCAATGTTTATTACTTTTAAATATATAACTCAATGGTGCTTATAACTATTTTTATCTTCCTTGGTGATCTTTTCTCGAGCAAATAATTGACACCACTTTCTTGTTTGTTTCGGCAAAGATCTTGGAATTTTGGGAGACTATGATGGTTCTCCTTTCTTGCCATCAGACTCTGACATCTTGCTGGGCTCCCCAGAACAGGATGATATAGGTAACCTCAGAAGCCTCTTCTTTTTCCTTTTTCTTTTTCTCCCCTACATTCGCCCTTCTCATGCGATGTGAAGATTATAACCTGTTGTGAGTGTGATTTCCTTGTTTGCTTTCATGTTGTCTAGTTATCGATATTTCAACAAAATAAATGATCCTTCTTTGGTACTTGTTTCAGTGGAAGAATACTTTGCTGATGCTGCTAATGGATCATGCTCTCACCAATCGGACGAGGAGAAACCTTAGAGCAAGTTTTCGCGTTTCTTTTCGTATCTCCTACATAATAAACTAATAAGCTTGATGCCATGGAATAGCTGCTGTGTCTCATCCAAGGTTGACGGTTTGTGTATTAAACTTAGTTATTCAGCAGCACCAACATTGATTTAGCTCGTACAATTAGGATTTCATCGGCCAAAAGCTGCAGCTCGGCCCGAGAATCGCGACCCAAACCTTGATGAATCTGACTTGTAAGTTTTGATGTGCATTAATCTTTAGAAAATGTTGTTTCCTGTCGTGGCTATCAATAAACTATTGTGTTTGGAGTAGCTTATGTCCTCATGCTTGGTGATGAACTATCATCACGGTCAAGCTCTGTTACTTATCCAATCCTGATTTGGTTTTGTTCTTGATTTTTTTTTTTTTGAAAGAAGAAATGGCATCTAAAAGGGGAATAAAGATTTTGTAATAGCCTTTTATAATCTTTCAATTTATTTATTACTAGTGAACGATGTCAATGGTGGTTTCCTTTTTCTTTTCAATTTTATTTTTGAAAATTTTGATTAAAATAGAAAATTTTCATGAATAAAGAAATAGAAAATAATCATTAGGAAACTGCCCATTTTGTTTCCATTTAAATCAAACGGAAATGTCAATTCTTTTTTTTAGTCAAAGTTTGGATCCAGTTTCATTGAACAAATTTATATTCTCAAACATAATTTTTATTTTTTTAAGCTATTTATATTTTTAAAAAGAAACATTAAAACGTTCTGTTTTTATTTTGTTTTCTGTCTTAAAAATGATAAATTAATGAAGATTTTTGTTAAAAATCTAGAAAATTAAATCAAAAATTTCTCAAGTGTATTTTGTAAAATTTCACTTGGGGAGTTTAAATCAAGACTTCTCCATTTATGTTCGTTAATTTGAATTACGTAAAAGTGAGCATATTTCATCAAGATTAAATATAAGAGTTTTTTGCCGAGGCTTATTTGAATTGATATTTGATACACAAGTGATAGATTTGCACGAGAAAGATTTGAATTACTGCAGCAAATAATTTTTCTTCTTTCATCTCACCGTAGAGCCGAGGAACACGTACATAAATGTTATCATATTTTTGGATTAGATATATGACTTTTCCATAAATTTACCATGTGTGGCATAATCATAAAGAGGAACATAGTCTCGTGTAGACCCAAATAAAACTAGAGAGGATTGTACACAGATTGTCACTTCATTCCATATCCACCAGAAATATTATAAAACACAATTACTTTGCTTAATATACAAGTCAACAAATGTTATCTTCATTTCCCTATAATTTGAGGGGGGCAATTATCAAGATTTTGAAAAAGAATAGGAAAAATACTATTTCCTTCTGTGGAAAAAAATGAAAAATAAGATTATATATATATATACACAAAAAGAAACAGGACCTTGCTCCCGTAACAACTCATTTGGATATGTTTGGTTTGCTCGCTGAGTTCTTGTGTAGCTCTAGCTGGGTTGGCTGCTGTCGATGAATCGAATGGTTTCAAGAGACCACCATTTTGATGTCTCGAGACACTCTCAACTCGTGGGCTCGACAGGTAGATTGATGAAGCTAGATTAGATCTCTAATGCTTCAGTTTCTCCATTCCAGCATTGCAATCTTGTTCGTTGCCAGTAATGGCTAATGAGGTTAGCTAGTTCATAAATCCCCTACAGTTTGGCACATTGCAGAGGCAGGGAACTTTACACTCCTCAGCTTCATCAGGATCGAACAAATAATCATACCTGCAAGATAAAATACAAAATATTGGTCATTCTCATCTTTCTTTGAAGGACCATATGAAAATGGGAATGAATGAGTATAATAACTGGAAGTAATGTCAGCACAGCAATGAGCTTCCTGTTCCTAAGGCTTTAACAATTATGGTTTTGAAAATTTACAGTTTCAATTGCATGAGAAGACACGTTTGAACTGTTAAACTCCGAAATAGAGTAGCTTATAATTTCAAGTCAATGGGAGTCAATTTAGAATAGTTCATGAAAACAAAGTACACTTTTTTTTTAACTACACATGTAAACCACGTGTGATTGGTCATATGTAGTCGTTATATAGTCCCCAGCCAGAATCAACTTAAGTAGTTGCGTAAGAGGCTCAAGTAGGGAGTTTAAACAATGAAGGCGGAGAAACAAGCAAAGTAAGTTATCAATCTTAATGAAAGATGGGTTGAGGGCAAAAGAACAATAAACTGGTGATTAAAAAGGAAGAAACTACTTTAAGATTGACATTATGAGTGAAAGAAAGTACGTTAGCTCCTCTCCTGCAGAAACGTTCTTCTTAGCTATAAGAACAACACGGCTCTGATCCTCACCGACATTCATGATCCGAGCATAGCAGCTTGGCATGCACTGCATCAAATAAAATTTTTAAAGGGAACTAATCCACCATGAGTCCATGATATAAAATAAAAATGATAACAATGACTAACAGAGTGGTTTATTAGGCGAGCTATATTTCCTTTATTTGTGGCATCAACTACAATCTCTTCACTTATTTTGAATAGCTGCAAACAAAGAATAAATAGATCAGCTAAAATCAAATTCTAAATAAAAGACTAAAATTTATCATTTCATGCATTCATCCTTTATAATGAAGCTTGAATATTGTATACTGCAAAAGGTAGCATTTAGCTCTGATAGGGAACATGTTCTGCGCATGGACTGAAACAGAAACAGTAGCACCAAGATCCTTGTTTTGTCTGCTTCACTCAATAACATATTTCATTTGTATTGTGTAATATAAGCCTTTTGTCTCAGCCAGTATCAGAAAAAACCATCGATATTCTAAGCTTACAACATATGTGAAAAACTAAAATATTCTTAAGTTTTAAAATTTGAGTTGGGTAGTGCTTTCGGTATCAGCTTCGATTGACATAGCCTCAAATGTCAAGCTTTACCAGTAGTGGGAGAAATCTAGTTTGGACAGGATCTACGATTAAATATGAATATATTCAGCTATAATTGAAGTGCCATGTGTTGTTTAGGACTATCGAGCTTTGATTTGGGTTGAATCAACTTAATATATATGACTCGAACAAGATTCTCACATACTTATCCTTAATCATGAATAAAATTAAGTTTAAAAAATTCAAATAATTAAAGCAGGTTATTTCATGAAAAATACTTTTTTTTTCTTGTATTATTTCCAATTATCCTAATGAGAATTTGATTTTCTTTGTAATCAAGAATAAACAAATACAAACTAAATGGATACTTCATTTATATAGATAAATATTGTATCATATGGTCAATAAACTTATTATGTTAGATAACTTTCACATGTTCAAAATATTTTTATTTTATCATCAAATTCAAAATTGAACCGATATTTATTTGCTAGTATATTCTTAGCTAAAAGCCAGCTTGTCGAAATAAAATACAATGGCATGTTGCTAGTTTTTTATCTTTGTAAATATATGCACAATTGAAAGATTTCCAAGGGAGTATGTTCAATGGCCTCTCCACAGGCGTTTCATGTTTAATCACATATCAAATTATTAATATGTCTCGAAAGGATTTGAAAGGTTAATGAATTGTTTAGTCATTTCTGAATGATCATCTCCCAACACCAATCCTGCCAGTCAAGACAACCAATTAAAGTAGTAGGTAAAAAACATTCATGGGTGAGTGTTGGTAAATCTATGATTCCGTGCATTGATTGTTCAGTTGGTACCATCATAACTCAATTTCATTGTTAGCTTCTATTTTCAATTAACAAATCTTACTAAAAACTTTGGGCAAATTAGTTAATATCTCTATTCAAAATCTTATCAAATTGTCATGGTGTACACATAAGTCTCCAAGTAGTATAAAAGTTTTATCTTTGGTAAAGCAGCATTTCCCAGCTGAGTATAATAAACTGAACACAAGCTGCAGCCAGACTACAAAGAGGTTCAACTCTAACATGTGACTATGTGCACACTTATGTGAATATGCAAATTCCAAATGATCCAACCCCAAATATGCTACCAAATTGCTACATTTGTTCAGAATATCATAGCTTATAAACAATTATTCCCATAGATTGCATGTGCATAACAAAATACGCCAGCAACTATATCACTAATCAATATTCACTTTATGCCACATTAAAAAACAAGAAGGAAGAATTGTAATACTTACATAGCAGTCTTTTTTTTCCACTTTATATCGTGCTTCTCGCAGATCTGCAACGCTGCGCCTGACCTGCTCTCCTCGATACTCAATGATCTGCGTATAAATTAGTGAGGCTCAATAGATAGATTAATATGCATAGGAAAAAAACTTATCACATAAGAATCAAAGTTTTTAAATGCATAGAAATTTCATCATATATACAAAAAATTGAGTGAGATGAGTTTATAGATGTAGATGTAACTTAGTTAAGGTTAAAAAAACTTTTTGCAAGTTTCAACAAACGGTACTTCCAAAATATCAAACCAACATATAATAGAAAGCTCAAAACTATGTTGATATGTATGATTCGCTTGTCGTGTCAATTTAGATACAAGTAGAATATTATGCCTGAAAATCATTATGCCAGAAAACACAAAAAGCTACATACCTCGATATCATAAAAAATGTAATGTAAAGTGCAAAATAGAATATAACATAAGAAAAATGATTAATATTTTGGAGAATCAATAGCAGGAATATTAGAAATCATAGAATTAAACCAAACTGAAACATGACAATGTAACCTGCACTTAATGAATCCTTACAATTAGCTCTTTTTGGGGTAACCACACTAAAACAAAATAAGAGCCAATAAAAAAATTACAGTTTTACATACGATCATATCAACGGCAAATGAGCAAAATAAACTGTATACTTAACTCACATCAGACATCACAATAATCCATTCCACAAGATGTAGCAAAAAGTAATACCATTTCTCCTTCTTGAAGGCTTCTACGGGCAAATAGGCCCCATCCATGAATCCTGGATTTTCCAAAGCAGACCCTAGTGTGTTCAGTTGACTGGGAACAAAGAAAATGAAAGTGTTGGCACACAAAAGAAGCAAAAATAAGGTGAGGGCAAAAGGCATTAAATTACCTGCAAATAGCGAAGGCGCTCTTTAAATGAAGAAAATGATTTCTGAGTTTTATCATCCTGTTGTAGAAGAATACAATGACGTAAACATCTTTTGGTGCAAGGATTGAGTTACATAATGAAATACACAATTTGGAAAAGATAATTACCATAGCTGCATTTAAACTTTCAATAGAGTCCCAAGAATGATGACAAGGCCCCATAACTCTATGTGGAATTCCACTTTCTCGTATATTCTACAAAAGAAAGTTTCAAATTTAGAACAAAATCATCAAGAACTCCAAAAATTGCAAGATGAGAATTTAGAACAAATTGATCAAGAACTCCAAAAATTGCAAGGTGAGACTCAAATATTTTCTTTCACACAAATAATAATGCACCAAAAAATGAGAAATTTACAATGACTCAGGAACATGCTACAATATTCATATTGAGACACTATCTCACACAAAACAAGTATCTAAAGCATGTTCCTCATCTACCTTGGTTTCTGTTCTTGTGTAAATTGAGCATCTCATAGAGGATGGCACTTCAGAAGATAGAGATGTTGAGGTTATGTTTTCCCGTGGCATCTCCATCATAATTGGTTTTGAACTATTTTGCCTTTTAATGTTCTTCAACAATTTATAAGTGGAGATAATCCCCGATGGAGTCTGCAGAATTAGCACATTATCCGGATTGGGAGACCTGAAAATGCCAAGATTAATTATTTCTGGAACCAAAATTATACACAAATTGAGAAACTCAGTCAAATGAGTAAGTCATCAACCAAGAGAAGAAACATTTTGAAACAGAGAAAAAATTATTTATGTATTCAAAATCTTTTTGAGAAAAAGTGTCAAATCACTTAGCATACCAAATAGGCGGTTGCAGCTTCGCAACCAACACAACAAAAAATTCAGAATAACTCAAAGATTTAGGTGTTAATAAGGACAGCTGGATTTACCTGTGATGTGCACAATAGGAGAGCAGCTTTACTGTTTGTTTCCCATTTTTTTCCAGACAATGCAACTGCATTTGTAAACGTGTAATTAGGTAAGGTACCATATGTATCCAATTTAGGACAAGAATGAAACAATTATAGACATATAAGAAGATACATTCAGATAGACAATTACAATACTAGTCTTCCAAATTATTTGGCATAGAAAGAAAATGTTGCAATTTTCAGCCTATGAGGAATGCAACTGGAAAACAACGTCGTTCCATATTGAATATTTGTTAAGCCCATGATAGATGCAACCATAAAAATCTTTTCACCATATTATACATATTTGTCAAGCAGAACAAATACATTCTCTGCAGCTTGTAAAACAAAAACTGAGGCAGAAAAGCTGAATAGTTGGTGATGATGCCAAGATTTTTTCAATTCATCGACAAAGAAGTGAAAAATACAAAGACTACTGCAAAGAGTAAATCAAGGCCCATGAAGTTCCTGATTGGAGAAAAAAGTAGCAATCATTGTTCATGACTTGAAAATAAATCCAGATGAAATAAATTCACAATTTGTAATTTGCGTGATTATCAAGGAAACATAATAAATTTCAACTATGCCCTCTAATTTTTCTAGTCAAACACAGTTCAATGTCAAATTATAGAGCTTTTAGCTTAGAGTCGCTTACCTCCATCCTATAACCTGCTCGTGATGCACACATAGCATGGTAATAAGTGGAACATGTGTAGCACTGTGTGCAAGCACCATGTTTCTGCTTGCATATCACACAAACCTGATGGCAAAATGAATGACAGGTTAGTATTTAAAGGTCAGAGTATAATGTTCTTTATAACCAAAGACGTATATACTATAATTTAAAACAAACAACTCAATTAATAAATTATTCATAATTCACCTTCCCAAACAACAGAGATGGTATATCTAATATGCCAATAGCAGGCTCCATTGTTTCACCACTGGAAAAGGATACTGTTGGTTGAAACCATGCACATGTAACATGAACCCATAACTTATCAATATTTGTTGGCTTCAGTGCACCACCTGAGCAAAATTTGAGAAGTAAGCATTCATGACTTGCAACAGTTTAAAGCTAGAAAAACAATAGAGAAGTGATATGATTAAGCCCAAATTTCAATTAGTGAATCCTAGCATTGCAAAAACATAGACATATTGCAGAACAATACGTGCAAATGATAGTTCCAAGATATACCTTTGATGGGGCAAAGACAACATTCCCTTTTATGAAGGGGTGTTTCACAAGCCCTGCAAACCCAGGAGGCCAAATTTTGTACATTTACTGCTCCATAGCATTCCTGATGAACAGCTATTTGACATCTGCAGAATAAGACAACTTAGGTTCTGTAAACTATATGTAAGAATCTCAGTTACCCTCCATAGAAATGTAAGAATCTCAGTTACACTCCATAGATATTTGTAACGGTGGATTCTCTTTAGAATTTACAAAACAAAAAAATGGAGGATAAGGACCAGATTGTATGACCTGTTGCATATAATGATCTTGTTGTAATCCCAATCTTCTATCCATCTGCAAATTGCACACCTTTCTGTTGTCCACTTGGCAAGTATTTGTTCATATGGTTCTGTTCAAGAAAGAACAAGGATTATTTCCATTATTTTGGCAGAGCAGTGACTTAAAGAAAAAACATTGAAGAGATTGCCAAATAAAATGATAAATAAGAAAATTAGTCTACCTTGAAGCAAAGTAAGGAGCTTCTCTTTTCTATTACCAAGTGATGAGTGCTTAACTTGGTTATTAAAAGATGGACTGCACTCTTCTAGCTGTATTTTACACAAACAGAAGTTCAAAAAAAATGTTAATATGTTACACTTTATGGGCATACAAGTTTAGTTAATTAGAATAACAACGTAGGGCATATAATGCTAGTTAACATAATAAAAAGTAATCTAATTTATTTGAATATTAATAGTTATGTAATCTTCCGTAAGTTCGAGGGATGGATAAGATTTGTGTAGTCAATCCCAAATAGCTGGGATTTACATGGCTGGTGATGATGTACAGTAACAATTATAAATCAAACCATAGGTTTCATCAAGAGAAAATCAAACTTCTTAGGAAGAATGCTGACACCATAAGGATTCATTTCAAGAGAGTTGAAATGGTACATGATGGATAAGAACCTTAAGAAGGGTAGGAGAGGCAAACATAAGAAATAAAAAAAAAAAAAACAGTTCTGCAACCATGCAAGTCAAGGAGAGCCCATAATCAACAAAGACCACTCTGTTTCCAGTATGCCATATATACTGATCAAGATCATGTCTGTTAGATAATCTGGTATAGGTTTTCAGTTCTTAGCAAAATTAGTTGGGAATGCATGAAAGCATTAAAGTAAAAAGCAGCAAATCCTTTTCAATAATCTACATAGTAACACCATTACCATATAAGAGAAAGAAAAAGAATATAACCCTGCAGATTTTAGAAGATATGGCTACAAACCCATTTTCCCAGTTGCTGCCCAGTACTCTTGATTTTGACGCTAAGCTTCCAATACTTTTTTCTTGAGCCTGTATGTCGTTCCCACTCGTTAAGAGTTAGTTTCTTTGAATTACAGGAGCTACATTGACATAAAACCCTGCATGATATAAAGAGAAAATGAGTTTAATTAAAACATTAAAATTAACACGCCCCAAGACTGATTCACATCTCAACATTAAGAAGAAAAAAAGAGAGAATAAAAGAGCATCAACTAGTACAACTAGTACCATCAATCTACTTTGGCTACAACGACCTGTATCACATGACACATCAATGAACAGACAAAGCGCAAAGTCAGTATCAGCCATACATATCTTAATGGCTCAGGACTCAGGAGAAAAAGTTTTAATTCTGGCACAGGCCTTGGCTTAACTTTCCAAGTTATACCAACTAGCAACAAACCAAATGGTACAATCACAAGCATACACCAATAAACCAAGCAAGCAAAGGTGTACATTTGCAACCAAGCTTCTACTATGTCATTCCTATTCAAAGATAGTGATCTGATTAAAAATGGGAGACGGATGCTGAAGATACAACAAAACTAGGTGTACTGAAAAATGGAGATGGGCAAATCCCAGAAGCTTCTCGGTGAGTTCCATCAATATAAGCATTAGAACAGAAACAGTAAAGGTCACATGGTGTCTGAAGGTATTGAAAGGAAAATATCTACTGAAGGCCAGATCCACTTTGGGATCCAAGAGCGACTAAGCAGGAGGGACTTAAAAACAACATGGCATGTCACTTATGCTTTCAAAAGAAAAGAATCACAAGCATCTATTGAACATCTATTTGTCGTAGAGAAATGCACAAAGCATTCAGCAATATATTCTTATCCACAGTTTCCTTTGATAGAAAATTTTGAGTGATGCTAAGCAAAGTGGGAAAATGCTAAATGATTCTTGTTCTTTGACCATTGCCTGGACAATATGTATCAAATGCAGCCTTCCAAGCTCTAACTGAGATACAAAGTGATAGCACAAAAAATTCAACACTTTTGCAAGTGGCTTTTCTTTTTTTTAAAAAAAAGGAAAGTGAGCCAGGTTAGACACCAGTAATGAAACTTTTTTGTTTTCATTTTGTATTTTCTAAGACATTTGAAATGGTTTTCTTAATTGATTGTGAGCAAAACAGTTACCAAAATGGAACATAACATTTGAATAAATGCAAAAGTGTCAAGTTTAAAAATACATACATGTGTTCTTTTGGCAAATATATTCCTTCCATATTGCAGCAGATGACAGTGATCTTCTCAGACAACTTTTCCCCGAAAGTATCATCAATAGATCTGTATAGGTGACATATTGTTAAACATTCCAAGCAAGCCAAGTCTACAGGCTCTACAAATAAGTTTTAGTATTTATGAAAAGCTGTGAAAAACCTGATTGTTATAGACTTTCTATCTGACACTTCAAATTTCTGTGTAGCCTTGCAATCAGGGCAGAAATAATCATTCTTCTCCAGATCCTTGTATAAAAAGAAAGCCAGCAAGGATTAGATTATATATTTATACAAAACTTCATGTTACAAACAGAATAATACATAAGCAAAAAATTGTGAAAACAATCCCATACCTTTTGGCTACCACATGTGTTGTCACATTCTACATGTACCCACACTTGACATCCATCACAACAAACCTAATTGGCAATAATGTTAATAGTAAGACATTATTTCTCCTATGAACAAAAAACTAAAATCAAACTCTCTAACTTATGGCGTAATATTGTCCTACCCAATTTCCCCCATCTGTGTGATACCAAATCTTCTTGCAAATGCCACAGTACTGCTTTGAACTCAGCAACTGTGAAAGACCAATGCATCTCTCATAAGCCACTTTTGTCCATCAAAGAAAAAAAGGAGAAATGACAACTCAGAAAAGGCTAGTGCTTTGCATACAACATCAGCCATTCATGAAGCAAGAATACAAACCTTAGCACAATGTTTACAGAGTAACTGCTGTGAATTCCCTTTCATCTTCTTTGCACTTCCATATGGAAGATTCATTCCACAGCTTTCACAAAGCATTCCTGATTTGTCTACAATCTAAAGTTCAAATAAAAACTTCAGATCCTGAAAGTATGAGGTTAACATTATACACATTAAGTGTAACATACTTCTAAGACATGCTAAATAGATCAGTATAACTTCAAAGTTAAAACAAATTAATGATAAACTTAGAAAAAACTTTAAACTTGCCTGGAATTTTGATTGGCATTCTTGTTCGCGATTTGAATCAGCAACCTCCTGGTATGTACAAGGAACAGATTTGTCTGAAGCAAAGTGACCACTACTATTCGCAGGAGAAAAACCATGCTGAGCTAAAAAAGCCTCCTCAATAGCCATTCGAAAATCGCTAGACTTGTACTTAAATAATTGAGTTTGCCCTTGAAATCTGGAGAAAGATAGTGGTGCATCAGTACATGATTAAAAAACAGAAAAAAAAATATTTCTAAATCATAAAGTTGAGGGGGAAATCATCAAACTAAACCTTTCTAGGTAATCTAAGAAGGGAAAAATCATCCCTTGTTGCACCCATGAATATGCCTGTCAAATTAAATCTCATCAATACTCAACCAGTTGCAATGAAAATATATAAATATATGTATATATATATAAAGATTAAATCATTTACCCTTCCATTTCTGGACTGCCCAAAAAACATAACACAAAGAGCTCCAGGCACACACGAATTTAAAACATTTTCAGGAGCTTGTAGTAAAGGATCAATCACCATTGCTGGCCAAGCAGGGTTTTTGTTTCCGCATTTTGCCCAAACTATATCACCCAGAACAAAATCCTCTAGGCAGTTAAAATCCTCCTTTCTGTTTGAACCTTCCCTTGCTAGCTCTGACTCCATAATTAAATTAGAATAACAATGCGGCTGGTCCTGTGCATTAAGAACAGGCTGCAGGAACTTCTTTTCCAGACCCACCAGGCTGTCCTCGACGGATGTAAGGGTACTTCGAGAAGTAGAACACTTGTTCGTACTGATATTTCTGCAAGCTCTATGGAACTCCACTTCCCTTACCAATGTGGAAGAATTCTTCGACCCCGAGTTAAATTCGAAGCCAGTGTAGCTAAATTTATCATCCTCGCAGGATTGCAGATCAGCTTGGGCAGATGTACCAGTACCTCTAGCCTTCGGTTTTTGTTTTTCTTTCTTCCAGGGATCGGCGAGAACCGAATCCCTAAAACGAGAAGGAAGCAACCGCAAGCGCCCCCTGGACGTCCGCACGACTGGTGCGGAAGGAGCCGCGTGCACCACCGACCCTTCCCTGACTCGTTCGTCAGCCTTCACCGCAACGGAAGTGGATACGGACAGCTCGCCAGAACAAGAGGAACCCAGGCAACCTGCGCCGAGATCCCCGCAGTCACTCCCAATCCGCAAACCATCCGAAAGGCAGGGAATTACAGCGCCGGAGGCGTCCCCCATCATCTCGGACGGGAAACACCCATCCCTACGCCGCTTCCTGTGTCCGTCCGCCGCCCCGTCGCCGCTCTCATCATCGAAAACCGTCGGCTCCTCGGCCTTACATCGCTTCAAGCTCGGCATTTGCCCCCTCAAACTGCGGTTGATGATCATCCTCCGTTCTAAAACCCACCGAATTTCCTCGACCAAGAAGAACCAAGTATTCGCCGGAAATTCCTGAAAGAAGCCCTAATCCTCGAGATTCCAATGCCAATATCCCCCGGAAAAAAACAAACAAAAATGCCGAAAGAATTGGACAATAACCGGATCACGATAACTTCGCAAACGCCTTCTTGCGATCTCCTGCACCCCAATTCTCTCTTCCGTTGGATTCGCAAGAGTGCTCTTGGGAGAGACGAAGGAAACTTAAAAGCCCTTCCAACGGCATGGCGCAGGAGTATATATAGACGCTACTGAAACGTAACGGATGCCGTGCCGTTTCGTTTTTTGGGTTCCGAGATCGTCGCAATACGGTATAGATTATACCGCCATGGGGCGTTACGAGCAGGAAACCGGGAATTTGGATCATGAAATGGATGGCAAGGTGAAATATATTCGGCCTTACTACTGAATTACGTAGATAACTTGCTAAAATTACTATATCATCACGTAAGGAAAATTTAAAATTATAAAAAATCTTAATTTTAACTTTTTCAATCGACTAATTTTTATCAATCAGGTTGCTTTACTTTTAAACAAATCAGTCAACTGATTTAATTTTTTTCAATCAATTTTAGGTAAAATCAATTAATGATCAAACGACTTTGAATTGATATAAAATTGATTTCTATATTTTTAATTAATTTTCCTAATTATATTCATGTCTCAAATATTAATTTGACTCAATATAGTGAGAACAGTGATTTTTTAAACACGAATATATTTTTAAAAAAATTAATTTTTGTTCAATAAATTATTGTTCTCAATATATTAGGTTAAATTAATATTTGAGGGCACGGATATAATCAGGAGAACTAGTCAAATATATGAAACTAGTTTCGTGTCAATCCAAGGTCATTTGGTCAATCGGCAGATTTTGTAAAAAATCGGTTGATGGACCAAATGACCTCGGATTGAGAAAAAATTAGTTCTTATGTGTTTGTCTACATCTCTTGATTATAGTCATGCCCTCAAATTTAAATTTGACAAAATATATTGAAAGCAATGACTTTTTGAATATGGATGTGTTTGAAAAATTTAATTCTTATTTAAAAAATCATTATTCTTAATATATTATGTCAAATTAGTGTTTTAGAGCATGTATATAATTAGAAGAGATAGACGAACTGAGATCGTTTAGTCCATAAGTTAGTTTTTTCCAAAATCAACTGATAAACTAAACGACCTTGGATTGACATGAAACTAGTTTCAATGTGTTCGGCTAATTTTCTTGATTATATTCATGCCTTCAAACATCAATTTGAATAATTTTTTAAATATGAATATGTTTGAAAATTTTAATTTGTGTTCAAAAATCGATTGATGAAACAAAGACCTCGGATTAACATAAAACTAGTTTATATATATTCATCTACCTCTCCTAATTATATCCATGTCCTCAAACGTTAATTTGGCTTAATGTATTGAGAGCAATGATTTTTTTGAACACAAATGTGTTTAAAAAAT
>JBBPFP010000113.1:530623-541441 GCA_037974795.1 Kaempferia galanga | reverse complement strand
TTAATTGATGGTTACATTGTAAAATAATTTTTTAAAAATAATTAAAAAAGTTTTCATGATAAAAAATTCTCTATTCTCAATAACTTGTATTAAATTAATATTTAAAGTCCTTGATATAATTCATTAAAAAAACTAGAAGTGCGCATGGGATCTTGTTATGTATCATTTTAAGATGGCTAGTCCTAGTGAGTTTAGGTCAAAATCGATTAATATATCTAAATAACTCAAAATGATATTAAATATAGTTTTACCTGCTAGCCTAATTCTTTTAATTATATTTATCTTTAAATATAAATTTGATAGATAACATTGTGAGTAATAATTTTTTAATTATGAATCATATTTTTCAGATATATTTGTATTTAAAAAATTATTACTTTTAATATAGCGCCTGAAAATGATATTTGAGAATATTAATATAATCAAGAGAACTAGTCGAATACATAGGAATTAGTTTCACTTCAATCCAAAGTCATTTTGTCTATTAATCTATTTTATTTAAAATTAACTTTGATAACAATTAGAAGTAATCGAGTAATCGACTGAGTTGTTTGAAATAAAATTTTGGCATTCAATTAATTTTTAAAAAATTAATTAATTGATTTTTAAAAACAATTGATCCAATTAATTTTTTTATTAGTCGACTAATTAGGTGATAAAAGAGGGAGGATTCGCTCACCACGATCTCATTCCCAAGTCAATACGGTAATCTTATTAGGGGTAAAACAGATTTAATTATTTTAAAATTATTCTAAAAAAAATTAAACAAAGGATGATTAAAAAAACAGTAATTCCGAATCCTTGGGTTCGTCATGCCGACCACGTGCCCAACGGCCATTTTACCCTTTAAACGCAATCACTTCGACTGCGAGGCAGGCGACACGTTGGATTTCCATTATCCACAGCCGTTTCAAAGATCCCCCGTACAAATCCAGCGCATAGGTTACGAGAATCTTTGCATTGTGCACCGTTGGATACTGCCACATCTAACGGCTACATCACCGTCCCGCCCGCCCACAAAATTTGAAATCCTTCTCCACTTTGTTTGTCTACTAATAAGAAGCGACTTCCTAAAGACCTTCTTTGGTATTCTTTTGCTCCGCCCTTTCTTTTCTTCTCCATTGTTAGCCCGATGGGCCTCTGCTTCAGCAAGAAGGAGGTGGTCTTGTCGCCGGAGAAGCAGCCTCCGGCGACGGCAGTGGTGGAAGCTCAGCCCGCTGAGAAAAAGCAAGTATTCGTCATAACCCACAACGCCAACAAGAGTATTGCCACCGTTTCGGTCGTTGAGAAGGAGAACAGGGGCGAGACGCCGACGAAGAAGGCTAACAGAGAAGTGGTCTCTGAGGCCGTTAACGCGCCAGTTGCGACTGTGCCAGTGCTGACGGCCAACCTCAGGGCCTCAAGCTGCACCAAGGAGGAAGTTGAGGCCATTTTGATCCAACGAGGGGAGGAATCAGGAGGAGTAGGAGGAGATGAAGATCGTCCCCCGACCTTCCCCTTGCCGGAGGACCCCTGGCCGAGAACGTTCAGGGAGCAGGGAGCGAGGCAGTGGCGGAGGAGGGCGGAGACTGAGCCGATCCCCCGGTCGGCGGTCCGAGTTTGCTCCTGCTTCATTTGCTGTCTCTGAGAGGTCAAAGCAACCTACAAAGATGGTGGTCGTGCCGCCTTCTTCTCGTGAAAATGGCCGGGGAGCTTCCTCCGTTCGACTCAACCATAGGGGCAACAGCGGCAGTGGTGGGGGCGAGATGGTGGCGGTGATAACTGCGTCGCCCAGGTCACGTTCACCGGCGACTAATGCTCGGATTCTCAATGAGAATGCTTGCCCCCAGCAACCGCCGTGCCTCAGCCGGAGCTCGTCGAGGAAGGCTGACCAGTCGCCATTCCGACGGAATCCCATGGCAGAGCTCGACGAGAACTGCCCGAGAACAAACCAGAATGCCGGCGGCAACTTCAACAAGATGCACAAGACAAGAGAAGGCGAGGAAGGAATCCAAAATAAACCGATCCATTTCCGATCTCAGGTTAGCGATCAATGCTATTCAGCCTAATAATCTCATCGAATTACTTCTTCGTAACTCTATCCGTTCCACAGAAATTCAACGAAAATGAAGGGCAGAGAAACAGAGGCGACAAAACAGAGCTCACAACACCAGCGGCGCCAAAGAACAACAACAATTTGATCGCTCACTCCGTACCAGAATCTCAACCACCAATCGAATCTACAACAACAGATGCTCCCAAGGATAGAGCATCCTCCTCAAAACTCGAGAGCCAAATCCCAAGGACCATCACCAGAAGCAGATCCTCCCGGCGATCATCCAGGGACCTCGACCAAGCTCTCGGCCTTCTGGAGGACATCCAGGCATACAACCAGCAGCGCCCCGAAATGGAGGTCTCCCTCCCTGCCTCCATCTCTAAGGCCTGCTCCATCCTCGAGGCCTTGGCCAACCTCAACTCCACCACCACCTCCGAGTCGAGGAGCTGCTACTTGCCTCTCAAACCGGTGCCGGTCACACTGGAGTCCATCGAGCCTCAGGAATCGGCCGGAAGCAATAGCTTCGTCAGCCACGATTGCCCCGAACCCAATTCCATCGATTCCATTTCGAAATCGAGCAGTGATCAGCTGAGCCAGTGTCAGCCGCCGGCGGCAACGTCTAGGAGCGTCGCCGGAAGGGTGGCTCCGGCGATGCCGAACGATAAGAGGAGGGAATTCTATCAACGGAATCAACAGATTCATAGAGGCAATGGCAGGGCCTGCTCTGCTGCTTCACATGTTGCTGTGAGCTTATAAATGTGGAACTCAAAGAACATTTTGGCAAGAGAATTTGCTGCTTTCACATATCTGTAATTCTCTTTTGTTGTTGTTTTTTTTTTGGTTATCTGCAAGGATTGTTATTAGATGATGTAGCAGTTGTTTGCTTGTTAGTGTTAATTATATTCACAAAACCGTATCATATTAATAATAATTAGGATTTGAAGTAATTTTAAAAGATGAATTACAAGGTTGTTATTTCACAAAATGAACAGACCCAAAAATATATTCTCCCTTTGCCATCACAATATGTTATTACATTTCGTGATTTGTAATGTTTCAACTTGAGGTTTGGCTTAATCTCTCTTCCATTGCTCCAATCTTTCGTTCTTTCTTTATGTTCTTAATTGTCCTCTTAATTTATCAGATAACCCATCATCATCATCTTCTTACTGAGGGGTGAGAACATACATTTTGCAAGCATGACCTGCCACCTCAGCCCTTAATTGCCCCTTGAATGGCCCCAAGGTTGAATGCTGAAAATCCAGAAAATGCTAATTAATAAACTCTGTAAATTGTTCTGATTGATTAAAAACAATAAGAAAAATAGAGACTAATTCTGAGTAATTCATGAAGGAGAAGATGTGCATATACGCTCACCGCCCACAGGTCACGAGCGGAGGCGGCAGCGTAGGAGGGAAGACCGACGTCGGACCATCTGGCGGTGATCGTCGCCGGCGAGCCGCCGCGGTTCCAGAGGACCACCGCCACCCTTCCTCCGCTTAATGGGCCAGCCCAAACCTGCATAATTATATATTAATTGCCATATAAAATTAAAAAAAAAAAAAACTAAAAGAGTTACTTGCCAAAGGGAAAGTTTTATTTTGCCCGTCGAAGTTTACGAAAATACTGTTAAATTTTGAAATCTTAAAAATGCCCCCATAAATGTAAAAATTATATTTACCTGTGCAGTGCCTCCCACCACCTTCTTCCCTTGAACCCCGAGGGAATCTAGGAATTTGAAATTTTACATTAATTTCCCCAATTCCTTTATATTTTTTAGAATTGAGAAATTTAACCGAAGAACACCAAAACATTACTTAATTTACAAGTTGGATACCTTGATTAACAGCAATGACCTCTGAATTTCTCAAAATTTCTAACGCATCCCTGCCGATGTGCCTCACATCGCACCCGATCAACAAAGGAGCCTAAAAATAGATTTGAGATAATCATTTATCAATAATTATCTATAAAAATATTAGATATTATTCATCGTTGGCTTCGTGTCGACCTTCATTAACGCCCATATGCTAAAATGAGATCGATACTCCTCCGTCGACATCCCGCCGTTCCCAATTTCTAACATGTCGGGATCTACATTAACAGAATTATATTAAATAATAATAATAATAATAATATTTACTAAATGACGGAGTTTAATAAAAAATAAATTCCTATAAAATATAGGGCAAAAGTTTAAAAAAACGTCTCTATTTTTTTTTAATAAGTTAGAAGGGTGTTCTATTTTGATTTTTGATGTTCCACTTCTTTAACCTTAATTTTGTTAATATTGTAATAATTATGATTTCGTTGTTATTACTATATACCCGATCTGTTTAAGATTTAGATAAAAAATATAAATAGGATACTATTGAGAATAGTACGTGCACAACAATCATGTTAATTTATAGGGGATAAGTTCCCTTTTGATAGAAAATTAAAATGGAACATCTTTTTCACAATTTAGAAAAAAAAAAACAAGATGTTCTTGTAATTTTTACTCTAAAATATATATAATTTTAAGATTAATAAAAAAAATACCATTCCATCCACCAGGCCTTGCGTACGATGCCCATCTATCGTTCTCATCAGCTCGAGACGACATGCTAATAACAATTAATTAATTTAAAACCTGTGGTAAGAAAATTCAGTTTAGCTAAAGTAATTAATGAACCTCTGCCAGCTATCAAAAATATCCTGCGTTGTCCTCCAGCTGTTCCCTACACCGCCCGCCCAAGTCGCAGGATCCTCCACACCCCTGAAATTTATATAAATATTAATTTGCAAAAATAAAAAAAAAAATTTTATTTTCATTCTTTTTTAAAAATATAGCATTAAAAATAAAATAAGATAAAATTGAGTTTACCATTCACACAGAGAGAAGAAAATACTCCTGCCAGAGTTTTGCAGAGCTCTGCTCATCCTCGAATATCTTTGCGGCCGGGCGTAGCAATAGCCCATTAGCATTAATTAATTAATAATAATAAATAAATAATAACTGTAATTATTGATAATGACCGATTATCTAGCTACCTCTCTCTTGGACTCGTTCCACGATTGTTGCAGTTATCGTACTTCAAGTAGTCAACCCCCTGAAATTATTATTTTAAAAAAAGGTTAATAAAAACAAATGGCATAATTTTGAGAAAAAGAAGGGCTTTTATGCACACCCAGTTGGCGAAGGTTCTCGCATCGCGCTCTTCGTATCCAAACGATCCTGGCATGGTCCCGCTGCATGTTCTGGTCCTGAAATTTATAGGAAATTCACTAAAACCCCCTCGAACAGAATTAATTCCGATATTACGTAATTAACGAAAAATATATGCGTGATAATAAAATAGTACCCTGCATCACTGTAGATTCCAAGCTTTAACCCTCTTGCATGGACGTAGTTTGCAAGAGACTTTATACCGGATGGAAACGTCGATCTCTTAGCGACTAAATTTCCCTGATCAAATATAAATGACACATAAAATATAATTAATTAATCACCTAACCACCACTATTTAAAGACATGTTTTATATAAGAAAAATTGTTGGGTTAATTAACCTGATTATCTCTGTTTGGTTCTCCCCAACAATCATCTGTTAATCATAAACAAAAAAAATTAATTTAATGATCGAACCAACCAAGCTTTTTCTACATACTAATTAAACCGGAGTAGATTTAACTTAAACCACTGATTAGAGGCTTAAGCTAATAGATTTGATAGGTGATTAAATAAGAGATTTATAATTAAGAAAAATTAGGTCACCAATGTTGACGTAATGGTATCCCAATCTCGCTAGGCCAGTGTTCACCAGCGCATCAGCTGCATTAATATATATTTATCTATCGTAATTAATTACTTTGTTAAATGCCAAATTAAATCAAATGTAAATTCAAATACCTGTTTCTCTTATGAGATTCTCGTTGATGTTGCACTGGAAATGGTTCCAACTGTTCCATCTGTCCCATGAATTTGGCATTAACACCGTCGATAAGTTATCAAAATAATCTTAATTAGATTATTTACGATTAATCACGAGTAATTAGAAAGAAGCTTCTTGATTAAGAAAACGTGTTTTAATTAAGAATTTTCTACCCCATGGGAGGAGTCCGGCCGAGGCCATTTCCAAGCGCCCGGCGCCGCCTCTCCCACCCAGCTGTCAGCCCGGCAGCCGTCGTTTCCGCCGCCGCCGTCGAGAGCACCAGAAAGAAGGAGAAGAAGAGGAAGACGGGGAGACGACGAGACATCGCGTTCCACCCGAAAGCAACCGCTCGGTTAGCTCTCTAGCTCAGTTGAAGTGGAAAAGCCACCACCGCACGCAGCGGGTGCATATATAGACTTATGGACGATGAAAAGGCCAATAGAAATCAATGGATGGCGGGCGGGTGGGTCCCACTTATCCGTCCTAGTGTCAATCCGCCACGTATGGATGTGGATCAAAAATAAGTCGTAGGTTTGGGTGGCCCTTGACGATTGCTGGAGTTTGTTGATAATAAATTGGATGTGGTCGTTGAAATGGTTGTAGGTGTTAGTACATTAATAGCTCCTAAAGGGTCTTATTTCGTTTAGAGTAGTAAATCATTAATGGAACAAGAGTAAACGTAGGATTTAGATAAACTCAACGAAGTTATAGGTGGAAAATAAAGTACAAAAATTAAAAGAACACCTTTTTTGTAACTAGCTAGAAGAGTCAAAGAATGTTCTCGTTTCATTTATTATATGTTTTCATTCAAAATTATCCTTATTTTTTGATGCTGTCATAGCTATTATCCTAAAACAGAATTGAGGAGGAGAGAAGACCAAAATAAGAGAAATTTTTATTCAATATAGAGGATTATTCTTCACCATCTAAACATGACTCTTACATAGATCACGACCTAAGACCAAAATAAAGAGAAAAAAAATTACAATTAAAAGATCTTAATTCCAATTTTATAAAAAAAGAAATAGATCTTTATCCGAAATGAAAGTTTATAACTAATTAATCTTAACTCAAAACAGGATGTGGATCAAGATAAATCATCTCCTATAATTATTAGGAATACCAAAATTACCCTAATTACCCTACAAATAAAAATTATCAAAAATAGTTAAAAGTCTCTGAAAAGGATTTAAATGGTAAAATTTAGGGTAAAATTTTGACGGTTACGATTTTACCCATAATAAATATAGATTTTTAAATTTTGGATGTGTGACCACCGATAGAGTCTGATTTTGAGTCCCGAGTCAAAAGCTATATCCCTTTAAAGTTTGAAGGGTTATATTGAGCTTCTTCATAGGGCGGGCTTACATCAACAATTATATCAGCTACAAAATCATAGTTACTATATAATTGTATAATTATAACAATTATATATTGTAGTAGTAACATGATGTGACTTGTGTTGACTAATATTGACTAGTGCTAACAAAAAATGAAGCATTATTATAAGAATTATGAACTGTAGTTACTATAATATGGTGTTATTAGAGTTAATCAGAGTAATGTTGACCAAAAATAAAATACAAATATTGTAGTAGCTATAGTTACTACAATACAATTTATTTGTATTGATCATAATTGAAGTGTTCATATTATATAATTAAATGGTAGAAATAAAAATAATTTTGAAAAATAAAATATAATGAATCAGGATGGAGTATTCTCTTTTGGTAATAAATAAAAAAATAAATAGAAGTGTCTTTTTTATTTTTGTCCGAAAATAAATATAGAATTATTTGTTTATTCAATTAGTTACTTTCAGTTGCCTTTGGCAAGCCGTAAGTACTAAAATTAGGACACGAATGCTGATGTCATCGTAACCGAGCAAGATGTGATGCATGATAATTTTTGAAATATAATTAATGTTGATAAAAGCAATTTTATGAGATAATTCTTAATCATATTGATTATGAAGTTGTTTGTCGTGTGATGCGATTCAAATAAGTGCACTAAAGATCAAGCAAACTAAATAATTAATTTCTTTTGAATTCGTTAAAAAGAGGGAAACGGCAGGAGAAGTCCTACAAAATAAATTAAAACAATTTCAAAAATTGAGCCTCTAGCACTACTATATTGAAAGAATATTGAACTTTTACTCAAATCAAGCTAAAATTATTATATTTGCAACATATTAATATGGAGGTTGATCTCCTTCTCAAGATAAGCATGGAGCCTTTGCTTAATGATAAAATACATTCCTCAAGAAATATATATATATATATATATAGCGATGCCATATATTCTTATCTATAAGGTCACATATATGTGGAATTGCTTGCACTATACTTGCACTGTGAAAATGACTTGAGAAGAAGAAGTGTCAAACTAATCTACTTTGACAAGAGCTATTGCTTGCTTGCTTGGAGGATTTTTCATTCAAAAATCTTTGACCTCATTAATGTTAGAAAATTATGGCATATATCTTTCTTGTACATGATTTTTTTGAAGATATAGATCGATATGAAGAAGAACAAAGGCAAACGTTTTCTAAGGACCTCATTGCTTGATGGACCACTCCTCCATGTGTGTGTGTGTGTGTTTTTTTTTGCAATCTTGTCTTAAGTGTCTTGTGGTGCTAAGATCAAATTAAAGTTAAGTCTCCATTTGGTCCTAGTCTAGTCTCTCACGGCACTTACCACATAAAATTAAATAGTGATTATCATTAAGACTGCTGAGCAAGCACCTTATCATAATAGCCATGTCAGATTTGTTTGTGTCCAACTAGAATATTTTTTTTCTACATGTTAGAGAAAAAAAACTATATATACTCTTTTCTCAAAACTACGTAGAGAAGGAAAAAAAATAACTTAATCAAGTTCTCCTATCGCGCTACACTGAGTAGTTGATAATATAAGTTAGATATGCAGTGAGGTTTGATAGGATTATTATTCTTAGAGCCGGAGCTATCCATTGTCTGTCCTGGGCTATAGCCCAATCTAATTTTTTATTATTATTATTATTATTATTATTATTATTATTATTATTATTATTATTATTAAAATTGGATTCGGATCGAACAAAATCTATCGGATAGGCCCGAAGATAAAGAGTATGCTGGTTCAAATAGAATTGATTTGATCAAGTTATGAACAAACTCAAATTTAATTGGATTAAACCGGTTCAATCTCACTTGCAAGCATCCATGGACAGGCTTCTCCTTCTAATTTCCTCCTTCCTTCTCCATATTTTTTTCTTTACAACCGTAGCTTAATTATTTTATCTTCTTACTCTTGTTTCTTCTTCCTCTTTTCAAAAGGAGTCATCTTTCTTTTTCCCTTCCTTTTGTTATTTTAAAGTCGATCAATATATGGTAACCCTAGTTCTTCTTCCTCTACAACAAGAGTAGCTTTTATTTTACATTTTTATTAATCATCGGAGCTAATCAACACCATCGGGAAAAGATGATAAAACTTCCATTCTATTTTCTTTTCATGTTGTTTACTTTTCTTTTTCCTTAGTCAGTTCAATTGATTTATCTTTTGATCTTTTTATTTACTTTATTTCTCCAAATATCAATAGTGGGAAAACAAGTCATCGTCGTAATTAAACTTATTCAATAAAGTAATTAAGTGATTGATTATTTGATTGTTATTTTGTTTACTTATTTAGATATAATTTGAGTTATTTCAAAATAGAATCCTAATCAGTCCCTAATTATTCTTCTAATCCAAGAGGATTGGTTCACACATGCATTAACAATGAAAAACAATTCTAAATCTAACTACATAAATGTATGAAGGTCACTTAGATCAATGATGCATTATATTTCTACTTCTCAGTTTACCATTTGGATAGTAAGATTTAAATTAGAGACTTTAATAGGTTCAGCAATCTTATTAGTGTTGATTAAGTATATGAAATATCAAAATTATGATACCGGTAAAATTGTAAAAACTTATAGCAATCTCCTGAGATGAAGCAATCTCTTAAAAATGAAGAACAAATTTCATGCTTATTTGTCAGAAAAACAATCACAGAATCAGAAAGTCATTCACAACTCTATTAACCAAATCCAACAACCTTTTGGATATTCTTTTTCTTTCTAATTCTTTTACTCCATGGATGAAAGACTTAGACGCATTATATAACGGGAATCACAAGGGGTAGAATGGTAATTTTCCTTATTAAATGTGGGTAATGTGCATATCATGGGCAACCCCCACTATCACATCACTACAAGAAAAACGCTCATAAACAGCAGTTTTCCACCGGTATCTATGAGAAAATCGACTTATGTCTATGAATGCGCTATAAAAGGTCTAGCATTTTAGACACTGGTTTATAACATGTGTAGTATCACTTAACGATACCAATTTATGAATCGGTTATTAATCAGTGTAGTATCACTTAATGACACCGATTTCAGAAGCGGTGAAAAGTCAATGTATTATCACTTAACGACAACGTTTCAAATCCGATGTCATTGAAGTTAAAAATGTTGTAATAACACCTATTTTTTCCTACTATTAGTAAATTGTGATTCAGCAAGAGTATGAAATTGATTTGATTCCCAATAGCATAAAATTAAATTAATATTATAAATTGACTAAGCAAATCACAAATACAAATGTACTGATGTATTTAAACATTGCCTCAATATTTACAAATAATCAAAAGTAACCAACACATAAATATTCTTCTTACAACATAAAAAGCTAATATAGATTATAAAGATACACATCAAGTCAATATCCACAGATTACATTCCATGAAAATGTATGCATCCTCCAAGGCAAGTCATCCATCCAACGTAACGTTTGAAACAAAATAAAAGTATATTTATTAAATTCTTGACAAGAATTTAGAATATC
>JBBPFP010000113.1:488063-500124 GCA_037974795.1 Kaempferia galanga | reverse complement strand
TGTCAGGAGGGTAAAATGGGAAATCTACTTAAAAAGATACGCCTTTTGGTTAATTCTAAAGTAGCATACGCCTTTTGATAAATATGAAATCTCAGCTACGCCTTTTGGTAAAAAGCTGAAAGAAAAATGATATACTCTAACACATCATAGCAACTATTGTGCAATTACTCTAAGGCGTAGTAGCCACTTATAGTTACTAAAACAACAATATCAAAATTAGAGTATTTTTGGTACGAGAAATATATTAGAAGTCCTTTTATTTTTTAAGAAGACACCTTTTTTTTTTTAAGAATTCATTAATTTGGGATGTCATCTTTATCTTTACTTAAATTTCATAGTATAGCTCATTAATATAATGCTAGCACTTATAATTCACATAATTTTATACATTTTCTTTACTTTTATATATAGGACTAAAGTACCTATTCTCTACAAATTAATTATTTTTTTATTTTGAATGTCAAGTTAAATAATTTTATAGGTATTCATTATTTTACTTTCTTAGACACGTCCATACCCTTATTTAAATATCATATATTCTAATTATTGTTTTCATTTTGTATCTCATTTATGGTAGAAATTAGGACCCTATTTTGATCATTTTTTAAACAAAGATGCAATTTTGATGACATGAATAAAAGGGATGCTCTAATTTTGATTTTCTGCTAAAAATTTAAAAAACTCAACAGAGGCTATGATTGTATATGGTGCAAATTCAAAAAGCTTGATCATGATCAAAGTTAGAAGAGTCTGAAAAATATGTATCTACTACTATTGATTGAATATAAGGAGCCCAAGTCAACAACGACTTTGAGTGAAAACTACACAGTGTTGGGTTTAGATTGCAGGGCAAGGTTATATATATACACGTTAAATTCCTTAGAAGGATGAGGGGATTGAAAGGAATGAACGGGGTTCAGTAAGACTCATGTCAAAGACTACTTTTTTTAAATTTCACTAGTGGCGAGAATGAAGGGCTTAGTGCATTAGATAGATAGGGAGAATGAATGGAGTGCAATGATGAAAGCATTATGATTTATCATTGAAAGCCTTAACTTCAGAGATGAGGGTGTGCCTGAATCAGAAACTTATGATATTGTGTAACATAGTACAAATGAGAGATTGATGAAGACGCTACTTGAAGCAATAGTTGAACGAGATTAAGAGAATTAAACCAATTGAAGGAAACAAACAATAGCTATGGTCACGACATGAAGTTGCCGCTAAAAGCAGGAACAAAGTCAATTGATTTGGGTTTTCAAGGATACAAGGCACAACTTCTGATGGATGATCAAGCAAGCGGAATAATAACAGTAACCATATATTAGTTCTATGGGTGTGATGCAGTGTAAAAACACTCAGAGAAATAATATTTGAATTTTAATAAGAATGTGGCAAAAGGTGATTTATTCATCCTCAGTGCTTTCGCCAATCTGTCCCTGGGTCAACACGGAGGAAATAATCACAGATACCTATTAGCTATTAGTGTAAATGATTAAGATATGAAAAAGATATGCTCGTGCACACCAAGTTTACCTCTTTTAAATTTTAATAAGAATGAATATTTTGGAGGTTGGCTTATTGTACATATATAAATTATGACTCATAGATAAATCATGAAAACTGTCTACTTATTATTAACAGACTGGTAGCTATAAAACTAAAGCCTGATTTAAATATTTATAAAAATAAAGTGGGTCGTTTAGTAATTTTATCGAAGTTGCAAACACGTAACATTTGCCCAATTAAAAAAAAAATCTGTACGTAAGTGATCCAACAGCCGCCGTATAGGATGATAATTTTTGTCATAGATTCCGGCCCTTGGGAAAAATTTAAAAGGATGAGTTTGGAGAGTATTTTTGGATATGAGTTTGAATTTAGAGATTTTTAAATCTTTGAATGGAAACAGAAATGAAAATAAATATAGGAATGTTATTCTCATCTTAAAATTCATCCCGATAATATTAATAATAGAATAGGTGGAATTTGATGATTTTCTATTTATTAAATTATTATTAACATTATTACATAAGTATGGTTTAATTAATATTAATATTTATTTGTTGTTGGATTCTTACTGTCATGTAAAATTACAGTCCAGATCCCTGGTGCATAATTCATGATTTTTTGATCTGAATCAAAAGGATCATTAGATTAAATCATAAATCCATATATAGTCTTTCATTTGGACGGATCATGAATCAAGAGAATCTGCTCTCATAGAATTGGGGATAGAGATGAGGATTGGAATATAATTTAGAGAAGGAGATAGATTTCCGCTCCACCCCGCCGTACCCACTGTCATCCTAGGCCCGTCCCGGTTCGGGTTAAAATCACGCGTCGATCTTGATGACGCGAACCGTGCCTGCATTTGCACCCTTCCCTCTCTCCTAAGCCTCCCCGTTTCTCCATCTAGGGTTTGTTTGTGTCTTTGGTTGTCCCCCAGAATTGCTGCTCGTCGCGCTCTCTCTCCGATCTTAGAAATCAGAATTCCGCAGCCGGCGTTCTCTAGTCCCACTACCTCCAGGCGATTGGGGGTTGTCTTAGCGCTTCCGCTATCCCCTCGAGGGAAATGGAAAGTTCCCGCAGATCCGTCATGGACCGCTCCCGTGAACTGGGCTTGAAGCGCGCACGATTGGCGGTGGATGATGCTGGGGATCGCGATCGAATCTCCCTCAACCGTGACAGGTCGCTCCCCCCTTCCAGAGCCAACGGCCAGCCTTGGGACCCGAGGCCACCTCGTCCCGGCGAACGGGAAGACAGGGACGACGCCCCGAGAGCCGGGTCGCATCGAGAGCTTGTAGCGCAGTACAAGACGGCTCTTGCTGAGCTTATATTTAATTCCAAACCTATTATCACTAATCTTACTATTATCGCGGGAGAGAGTCTCCATGCTGCAAAGGAAATTGCAGCTGTCATCTGTACCAATGTCCTCGAGGTGACCTGACGTGCTTGAACCTGTATAGATTGCAATTCTTTTGATCTTTTCTGTGAGATTGATGAGAAAAGTAGTTTTTGTTCTATCAATTACATTATCAAGATTTGTTCTTTTTCTAGTGTAGCAGAGTCAGTGTAAATTAATTTTCTTTAATTAAAATGGACCGGACAAGATATTATTATGTCTCGATAATTAATTCCACTGCATGATGCATAATTTCTATGAAACTTTGAGTTTACATTGTTGACTGTTTCTCATCCTTTAGAATTGTTGTTGTTGATGCTTCTGATTAATGGAGTTGAGGTTATGATCGTAGTTTACTGTTAATCAAACAGGCAATACTATTAGTTTATGCTGTTATGTTATGATATGTGCAGTTTCTAGTTGCCAATTTGTTTAGTAGGCTGGTTTGGCTAATCGGTTTGAATGAGTTGAGGATAAAAAAATGTTCGTTAAATTGTTATGTGGTTCATCATCAACTTGCTGATGTTTGGTTTTTAAAATCAGTGTATAGTACTTAATCTCACCAACTACAGGCAGAAGCATGGTTCTCAGCCATGTTTTAGGTTTATTATTATTCTTTTCCTTTCATTTATGGTATATGCATTTCTCATACAGATGCATAATCATATGGCTACAAATTTATAGATATAACTTTGGGTTTAGGGCTCCAATATAATAGGTTTGGCTGACCTGATTAAGAAAAATCAGAATATATTCATTTCATTCTCAAGCAGTCTTCTTTGACATATATATCTGTAGCTGTGGTAGTTGCAATTTGTTAAATTTTTTACACATTGATTGAGTACCATGGATATTAGTGTCAAGTGAACTTTTCTGAATTTTTCCTTCAACATCCTTTCTATCCATTAACATGATTGATGCAATGAAAGTTTGACCTTTAGTGACAATTTTTTTTCCCTGGTATTTTTTAACATTAGTGATGTCTAGTCCCCACCCAGTGGGATAAGGTTTGATTGTTGTTGTAGTGATGTCGGGTGAAATCGGTTGGAAATGATTGAATGACACTCTTAATCATTATAATCAATTGGAAACAAGTATGATTTCTGAACATTCCTTAATGTTTTCTTATTATCTTTTGACTAGAAACAGTTTACATAAAAAAGAAAATGTCGAACTTATGGTTTGGCAAATTTTAAGTTATGGAGCTTGGTGTCATTAAGGTGCATATATGTATTGTGTTTCTCTTCTAATATAACATGGTTTTGCTTTTAATAATTTGTAAAAAGTACATCATCAAGATTTTTCATGTTTATGAGGATAAAATTGAATGACTACAGATTTGGGCATCATAGGAGTCAAACATATATTTTATCAGTTATGAAAATATTACGCTGCAAAGAGTATGATTGAAATGTCCATATCTTTTGTTAAATGAATTTCAAATCAGAATACTGACAGTAACTGCAATTTACTAGGACCTCATGCTATGTGCAATTTCACTGATACTTGATGATGGACTCTAGTAATTTGCATTCCATTCCTTGAATTTTTCTACGTTATTGCTTATAATGTGTTCAGTCTCTGTATTCTGTAGTATTTATTTATAATTGTTAATAGTAGATAATGGATTTTATAAACTTAAATTGCTTGTGAAATTTTAATTTTGTTATTTTAGATGACTAGCTCCTGGAAATTTTCAATTCCCTGATGTTTTTGTTATAATATCTTTTATTGACATGATGCTTTTTGCTAATGTTTTAAAATTATAAAAATAATGTGTGGTTCTAATTGTAACTTGTAGGTACCCTGTGAACAAAAGTTGCCATCCCTGTATCTTTTAGACAGTATTGTGAAGAATATTGGAAGAGATTATATTAAATATTTTGCTGCGAGGCTTCCTGAGGTTGTCCCTGTTGTTAGACCATGAATCTAAAGCTTGGTTAATTTGGTATTTTGCCTATTTGGCATTTGTTGTATTTTCTATTTGCCCCTTCCATTTCTCATTATTTTGTTGATTGGCATGTTGCATCTAACAGTTGTTAGTAATCAGTCTTATTCTTTTAAATAAATCTTCTTTAATTTGTGCTTCACTAACTATGCTTATTATACATAGGTATTTTGCAAGGTCTATAAGCAGGTTGAGCCTTCTATTCATCCCAGTATGAGACATCTGTTTGGGACATGGAAAGGAGTCTTCCCCCCTGCTACGCTTCAGGTCATTGAAAAAGAACTGGGCTTCCAACCAGTCATTAATGGTTCATCTGGATCTGCATCATCAAAACCCGATTCCCAATTTCAACGTCCAGCACACAGCATTCATGTGAATCCAAAATATTTAGAAGCAAGGCAGAGACTTCAACAAACATCGAGGGTAATTCATTCATGATTGCTGAGTTCCCTCTTCTTTGCAGATTTATCATTAATAAAAAGATAAATTATATGCACACCCCTATAGATATTGGTATTCCATACACCCCCTACTTTTTAAAATATCTTCAAATTTCACTTTTGGCTTTTAGTACCTTCATTCAGACATGTTATATTGATTATGGATTACTATCTTTCTTTTGAAAAAGGCAAAGGACGTAAACAATGATGAATTCAGTGGTATGCCTAGTACTTTTGGTGACACACATAAATCTGACAGAAACCCTGTACTGGGTAATTCAAGGCAATGGACAAGTCTTCCTAGTAAGGTGCACGCATGTTGTTTCCTCTCCTTTTACTAAGATTAATGCAAAATATCTCACTTTTCACTTGTATATTTCTTTATTCTGTTAGAAGGTGTGTATATCCTGATAATTTATGTTTTATTTGCAGAATATGGAACGTCCACAGCAGGAAAGGGTCAACAGTGCTGCTCATGGGACCAAAGTAATTAAACAAGCTAGAGATTATGAATATTCCTCTGATTTTCTTCAAGAACCTGACCTTGGAATTGGAAGGATGAGCGGCAGACTTAAAGACCATGATGGGCATGACAGATTGTTTTATGGTGCTGGTGTAGCTGCTACAGAGGCACAACATACCAGGAGGAATGAATTTGATGTTAAACAGTCTTATGGAGTCAGTCACGTGTTAGGATCTAAACAAGCTAGTATCCGGTTAAGTTCACTTGACTCGGGTAGCATGGAAAGAAAGAAGTTGGAAGCAACTGGGTGCTGGAAGAATGCTGAGGAAGAAGAGTTCGTATGGGATGATATAAAAACTAGAATGGATCTTGGAGGTACCAACAGTTCAGTAAAGGGTGGGTGGAGTACTGGTCAAACTAAGAAGTTGACGAGCTTGCAAAGGGGGAAGTGGACTTCTCTGGAAACAGACCATGTAGAATCAAACTCGAACAAAGTAAATGTTTCTCAATATAACACTTCTAAAGGAGACAATCGGCGGCCACCTTATGAGGTATCTTGTTCAATGCCTCCGTGGTTCATGTTTGCTAAGTCTTTTTGAAGAGGAGTTTCTTTCAGCTTTAGCTACATTATAAGTCTGTACACAATTCATATGACTTTTTTCCCTGGATTTTCTTGTTCTAAATAAATGTCTATTTAGCACTGTCATCATTCTAAGAGAAATGGTAGGATAATATTTTGGTGGCAGACACACCTCGATTAAATTTGGCAGTAAAATTAGCTGAGAAGTTTAAAAAAGTTGTTTAAAATGGTATTTTTTTGGCTTCTTACTCTGATGTTCATCTTGTTTTATAATCTGGCCCTAGACTGAAAATTTTGAGTAGCTCTGTTGAATTTGCAGTCTAATATCATTTTAACAATGCCATGTATTTTTCCCCGTCAGATGTAGTTCTGGTATCACATATGGTCATGCATGTCTACCTTTGTTGGTTAGTGTTGTGTTTTCATTGGACATCTAATTAAAATTATGATAAGTGATTCAGATTTATGCAAGATTGCTAGATTTGCAGAATTAGTTGGCATTAAAGTCTAGGGCAAAACAAACTAAGATATTTCTTATTTAAATTTGTAGTTTTTTATATGCATGTTTTGGTTGGACAACTTCATTGGAACTTTCTTAATATATTATTATCTGTCATGGTGGTATGTTGACCTCAAGTTATTTGCACATGCCAAATTCATACAACTTCAAGAGTCTTCAAACAAATTCTAATGCTAAGGAGATATGAAGGCTAATGATTTTCATATTATGCAGGAATCTGTGAAGCATGGTCGTCCACCAGGTGCTGAACATGAAATTGATTCAGGATTAAATATGGACACTTCAGATTTATTATTAAATCAACGAACTTCGCCACAACATTCCTCATCCCTGTGGGTGCGCAATGAGCTTACACCAGTGGATTCTGGATTAAATTACAAAAGATCAAAAGGTGATCAAGTGGAGGGACACTCGGGCACTTTTGGTGGGGGCTTGCCTACAAGCATTAATTCGGCATTGCCCCTGCATGGGGTGCGGGCGTCGCTGTTATCTTCAAGTTTAAACACCTGTGCCAATCTTCCAGTGCCTGTTGGATCTATTAGTAAACAAAGGCATCAACCTTCTGAACATCCATCACCATCTTATTTACCTCCATCTTCAGAACCCATTCAACAACTGAAGCCACTTAATGCAGTTGATCAAAATCATCTACGGGCTCTTCCATTCACTCAAATGAGTGAAAAGTCTTTACATATGGAAGGAAAAATGAATAAAACACATGTACCGGGGTCTTTAGATGCCTCATCAGCTAAAAATCAGGCTCAACCATTTGTTAGTTTATCAAATTCAGCACGATCACTGTCAGAGACTTCTCAGCAGCTGGAAGGTTCACTTGATTCTGCTACTTCTGCATCCTTTAATCAGCCACATGATCATCTTCGTTTCCTAGAGCAATCAAAGCATAATCTTTCTAAACAGCAGCCAGAGGCTCAGCCTCTGAGTAAAGCACAGTATGGACCTTCTCATCAAATGGAGAAACTGTCACCTCTTTCATTAGGTCACGAAGCAGCTCGTACCGGAACAGAGACTAGTTTAAATCATTCCAATAAATCAACTGCAGAAGCCCTAGGACAGCCTAATGCCAGCAGTCTATTGGCTGCTATTATGAACAGTGGCCTTCTTTCCAATAATTCACTTATCACCTTTCCTAAGTTAAATGTAGAGCCTCCTTTGCCAATTGGCCCTCCTCCTGTCCAAATTTCAACATTAGCTCCTTTGAGCACTTCCTCATCATCCTCTCTTAGTGATAATCTATCAAATCTAAACTCATCCCATTTTGGAGAAACAATGCCTCCTTTACCACCTGGACCTCCACCTTCATCATCCTTGGCTGGTATGAACTCAGAGAACCCTGAGACATCTGGGCACAGTTTAAACCCTCTTTCAAGCCTTTTGAGTTCATTAGTTGCTAAAGGTTTAATATCTTCAAGATCAACTGAGCCACCTACTGCCTCTGCTGCTGAGCTTGCTAACAAGGTTGGTCATCAGTGTGTTGGCTCTGCTAACAATAGTACTGAGCAAATAAATTCTAGTACCTCAGTTGTTCCCCACATTGTATCACAATCCAATGCGACTAATGAGAATGAAATTTTAGGCATCGAATTCAAACAAGAAATCTTACGTCAATTTAATCCTTCAGTTATCAGAAGCCTTTTTGTTGATCTAAAGCATCAATGCTGCATCTGTGGGACAAGATTCAGATTTCAAGAGCAACTTAAAGGCCATCTAGATTGGCATGTCTCAAAGGAGTCTGAAATTAGTGATTTAAGACAAAAGTCTAGAAAATGGTTTTTGGATACGAACTCCAGTCATACTGCAGTCCTACAATCTGATGCAACAGCATTACTGGATGAAATGGATCCATGCGAAGAGAATTGTGGTCCAATGGTTCCTGCAGATGAGAGCCAAAGTATATGTGCATTATGTGGAGAACCATTTGAAGATTTTTACTCTGAAGTACGTGATGAATGGATGTACAAAGGGACTACATACTTGGATCAACCTTACATGCAAGATGATGCAAGTAAAGTTGCTGACACTGCTGGCCAGCTTATTGTGCACGCCGGCTGTATCGCACAGAGGTCTTGTGACAACATGGATATCAATGAGCATGATAAAGTCGAACAACTATAATCACCAATTGATCTAATTTGAAGCGAGGTTATCATACTTGATCTGTAAGTTGCTACTCTTGTCGGATGATCTTTCATGATATTTGCATTCTATTTACAAGTTTGATTATTAGAAGCAATCTAGTATTTGTTGATATAACTGCTGTCATTGAATACTAATGTCCTTAAAATTCTTAATCTTTTGTCATGTTCTTCATTTTATTTCAATCAATTTCTTCAAGAACCTTTCCTGACTTATTAAATGCATGGTTAAACTTAGAAACTTCATTATAAAAAATTTTAAATGGCAAAATTTTGAAGCTTAGTATCTTATGTCGGGTACTTTAGAAGCCTATGAAAATAGGTTTTTTCTTACCTTCATGGGATTTCTTGTTCTCTTTGTTTAATAGGGTTCAGATACATAGTGCAATGGTTTGAGATGACGCTGTGAAGTTTTTAGAAACGTTTCATCATCAAGAATGGGACTATTTTGGTTGTGATGCCTTGTTATCCCTTGCAGCGCTTGGACAGATGCAGAGTTTACAAAGGTGAACTAGGTTTGCAACCATTTCTATCCACTAGAAGCAAAATGGCTCAGGTGTGTATGATATCATGCTTGTACTTTGTGCATGAAATATTATAAATTAATGTTTCCTTTGATCCAGTATATTGTCTTAGCATAAACATTTTGAAGAAAATGGATAAGCAAATAGAGCACACTTATCTACTCTTTTGTTCTTGTCTCCTTGACGGCGTTATGGTTTTGATTCAAGCATCAGGAGTGAACAATTATGAGCACTTCCACAGGTTTTCCATTTTCCTCTTTATGTGGCTACAATTTGAATCATGTTGGTTCTGCTCTTCCTGCTTGAAATATTGTTACACTTTGTATGGATGCATAAAATATTTTCTTATTCACCACTGCTCGTATTGTCTCGAACACCAGCACTCCTTGTTGGTTGATGATATTGATTGCGTTTGGTGCCAGACTGATCTTATTCAGTGGATTTTGTTATTGCCCATTGATGTAGTCAGTTTTGATTGTTAAACTTCTTGACTCGACAATTGTGCTATTAGTCATCGTGAGAATCTGGACTACGGATTGCCCTCAGTATTGGAAGTTCATGAATTTTCAGTAAAGATTGTTTTGTGCATGTAAGTTGAGTTGAACTTTTTTTCTTCTCATGCAGATCGAATAAAAAAGATGATGGCTTTGATTGTTCTTTATTAAACTTACTTTTCGTCACTGCTATGGTTATGGGCATGTTTATAACATAATTATGGCTGATCCAAGGATAATCACAATACTTGGTTACCGATTCTGCTGCTGACCGGTATTGTATCAGCCCACTGGTGGATTCTGATGCCTTGTTAAGTTGTCTATGATTGCGTGAATATGCAAATTTAGTTTTAGGGAGTTTAATCAATTTTATTTATTTTTAAAATTCTTTTTCTTTTCTTTTTGAAATAATGTATTTAATTTTGTACTATTAAATATAGTTTTATATTGACTTTCAATAATATGATATGAGCTTGTAGGACTAAGTTGTTCAAGTAGGATTGGACACCCTAGGGGTCCCATCATAGGCTAGCAATTGCACTGACACGAGAAATATGACGAGCGATTCTAATCTCATCGGAAAGCATTTGGTTTTTTGTAAATTTTTTGGGTGACTCATCATCATTTTGGAAACTACACAAATTAGTGGTAGCTTCTTGAAACAAATTATGAAGGCTGGACATTTTGTTATATTACGTCTCAATGAAAGTCTATAGAATTGAAATTATGACCGCTTGAGGATTACTTATCTATTTCACCAATACGCGGTTAGATTAATAGATATTATCAACAATGTTTATCTTCCTCTAGGTTAGCAGGGCATGCTTATGTGTTCTTGTTTTAGGTTAGCTTGGACTTCTGTGTGACTTAGACTTTTCGAGTTTCTTATCCTACTTGTTTTCTTGAGCTCTAATTCGAGTACTTAGAACTTGGCTTTCGGAATTGAGGTTCTTAAGTTTCCCCTCCAAGCACTTTGAGCTCTTTATGTCAAATTCGATCTCTGGGGTTTTTCATTCTCCTAGTTAGTTGGGAGCCATAATGTGAATAAAATTTTCTTTCTCCTCTCAAATCCTTTGATAGTAGTAAAAGGTGTAATTTATTATCCGAGCAGTCTCACACGATTGGTTTTACGACTATAAAAGTAAATCAAGAAACTATAGATCTAGTGCGGGAGGGTATTTTTTTTTCTCGACTTTTCCAATCCTCGCAAGCCCTTTGGGCACCTTCTATATATGGGTCATTTGCCCTTGAACTCAACCTTCTCAATCAAGGCAACTTTCCCCGAAGCTCCAAGTCCTCTCTCGATTTGGATTACTTGTCCTCATATTTAACTTAATCTAATTAAAATACAGAAATTATTTTTCCGACAGTCCCATTATCACATCATAAGCCATTCATTGTATTGTCCCCCTCCAACTAGACATGATATGAAATCTCGAGTTGTTCGTGTCATTGTATTCTTTAGAAGTTTTAGGTGAATAAATTATCATTTTAATTTTTTTAAAAAAATAAATCAATGGTGGCTAGAATTATTTTGTTTAAGAAAGCAATCTTTTTGGATTGTTTCTACCTAATAATTTAAGTAGCTCCATTATTTTGATATTGTTGTGGACTGCCCCATCAAAATATATTCTTGTTTATCTTTTCATTTTTATCAATTATAAAAACAGAGAAAATAAAACAGAGAACATGGCCTTCATAATTAATCAATTATAAATATGTGGCAGTATATTAATTGTCCTATACTACCAATATATTTAATTGAGAAAAAAGAATAGAAATGTTTTCTTTCTTAAAAAAATCACAGAGAGAGAGAGTAATTTTAATTTATCATTACTTTTTCCCATCAAATTTATTCAATAAACTCGGTCCATGGTCATTTAGGCCTTAATTTTTTTTTTTAATTCTTTGAAGATTGACACGGGGAGGTAGTGACAATATTAACTCCGCTTGTGACGACCCAGTCATGACCGGTCCCAAGCCCGGATAAAGGAGGAGGGTTGTGTTAGGTTGCCAGCCAGCGTAAAACTTTGGCAA
>JBBPFP010000113.1:468079-480990 GCA_037974795.1 Kaempferia galanga | reverse complement strand
CACTAATCATGTAGATCTAAAGTAGTTTAGATAATTTTAGTTAGACGAATAAAATTTCACATGGATCCTCTAGTCGGGATACTTTTTCCGCTGCGGTTGTGCGAAGTAATCGCCCGTAAAATTTTATTTTGCTTGCCGTATCCTAACATTACCATCTTAAAAATCCAAAGGATATGAAATGGATCCAATCAGATCTGTCTAAGTCTATCAGTGAGTTTTGACCAAACCTACTAATGGATCTAAGCAAATTTGATTTGACCTATTTTAGATTCTATGAATTTATCAGATGAGTTCAATGGCATCCTTTATTGTTTATTTTGAATTATCGGAATATATTAAAATATATGATAATTTGAAGAATCGACTCAAAACTCCAGCATGATTTATAAGTGTATGTTGAGCCTAACATCTTCGTATCAGGTTTAACAGGGACTTGATAGAGATTGGAAAGAAAAAGGAGATTACAAGTTTAGGAGAGAAGCAGGAAACTGGGAAGAGAGAAAAAAGAAATTAGGAAAAGAGCAAAAGTCAAATTTGACAGCAAAGGTAGGATGAAAAGTGCAGAATGCACCTAGTTAAAATAAAGTAATATGTCTTTCGGCCAAGTCATACCGGAGATAAAAAGATGGCTTGGAGAGAAGAGAATGAGATGATCAGCACTTACAAGTAAGTCTTGTCGATCTGCCACTGCCTTTCCGCGCCTTCACTTCCTCTGACGCTCTGGTAGCCCCTAACTACTTTCGATCGACGTTTATATATCATCTGTTTTTGAATATGCATGTCTCGTCTGCTGCAGCGGAGGCCTTTAATATAATCTAGCTCTGTTTTTGAAGCGTCCTTAAACGCCATCTCTGTTCGAACTGGATCAATACATAGCTACCAACGTGCTACAGTATGTTCAATGCAGCGAATCACCGCTGTGCTACCATTTCTCTCCTACGCTGCAACGTTGATACTCTTGTCCCTTGATAGGGTTCATAAAAAGCTGCAGGCGTAGTAGCGTCTCCCACGTTGGAAATATTGAAGCATGGGTAGCTGTTTAATTCTGAATTAAGCACTGCGACTGCATGAATACGATCTGATCTCTGATCAGATGACAAATGCAAAGAGACAGAACAGATTAATGGGCAGCGAGTTGACTTGTAAAAAGCTTATCAACATTAATTGAGACCCTCGTTGGTGTAGTGTAATTTCCCAGGTCCGTTGCACCTATAAATCACGTTGATTACTTACTTAATGACTTCTTTTCGTCATCCAGTCGTTTTTGATTGCCCACGCATGAATTTTTGGGGACAAAATTACAACCACTGTGTGTTTTTTTTTAAAAAAAAAATTGAAATGATTTGATGCTTGACGGCAGATTGCAGCACCAGCAAATTAAAGCTGCTTCATTTAAATGGCAACGAATAGGGAGGGATACGTACGTAATCCCTCTCTGTTACTCTCTAGCTAGTAGCTACATTCTGATGCATGTTTCAGAATTTAAGCTCCATGAATCTGCATTGTATATCATCCGTAGGAATGCATGCATTAAGGAGTAGGTAAACAGATGTACGTAGGAGTAGCTACATATCCCTTGCTCTTAGAGAGAGGACTATATCCTACACTTGGAGCATATTACCAATGCACACTTAACTACCGAGTACCAGCAGCCTATTTGTCTTGAAATCTTTAGGAACAAAAAGCATGTCTACTAGGCCTGCATTTCTGAATTACAGTGTAGAATATTTACTAAGAATTACTTAATAACCAAAATGTATTCTGAAGCCATTCGAACATATACTTTCACCTCCAACTCTGCTCCAATCAGTCGACAAAAAGGCCTGTGGTAAGCTTCGTGTCATTCCCCTCTCTCTTCTTCGTCTCCTCTGCCAACCAATTAAATCGCCATCACCATTCTCTGTCTCTGTCTCTGAATCAAAATTAATATGAAATAAAGAAAAACAAATCAAAGAATTTGAATTCCAACACAGACTCTGAGCAAGTGATCCATCAGCAGGATGGCATGTATAGTGATGCTGCTTGCGCTGCTATAAGTAGACCTTCAAGCTCTCACTGCGTTGTAGCACTGCGCCGGAGATCAAATTAGAGAAACTGTACATGAGAAATGGCTCCGGGGGGATCGACGACGAGGTGGTGTCCGACGCCGGAGCAGGTTATGCTGCTGGAGGAGATGTACCGGAGCGGCGTGCGGACGCCCAACGCCGCCCAGATCCAGCAGATCACCGCGCAGCTGTCGTGCTACGGCAGGATCGAGGGGAAGAACGTCTTCTACTGGTTCCAGAACCACAAGGCCAGGGAGAGGCAGAAGCTCCGGCGAAGGCTCAGCCGCCACTACCAACACCTCCTCTACTGCCAACGCTCCTCCTTCAACAATCCCCCGCCTCTGATTACCGCTCACCATGCTCTGTCGCATTATCACGCAGCTCCAAATCCTTCAGTTTTCCTCAATAACCAGGTTAATTGATCAACTAATTTGCAGCGTTAAGATTAAATTTGTTGAGAGTTTTACAAATTACTTAGCGGTGTTTCGTTGCAGGAGGCGAATACTGAAGCAACGAACTTTGATTGCTGCAGGGCGCCTCTCAAAACGCTTGATCTCTTCCCCACGAACAGCAGCGGTCGTGCGGGGGCGGAGGAGGAAGAACCGAAGGCGGCAACAGTGCCTCTAATGGCGCAACCACAAGGAATTAGTTTAGTAATTAGGGGGGAAGCTCGCTAATTAAATAATTAACATTATTATGAATAGAAAGGAGTGGTCTGATATTATATCTGTGACGCTGTACGTTATCTGTTTGCATGCATGCATGGTTATAATTAACTTGCTGATCTTATGTTAATTACATTAATTGTCTTTGTTTTAATCTTCTCAGGGCTTCAGATCTCGCCCTGTACAATGGAATCAGAGGCTCAGAGTAGAAAATTACATTCAATCAGGACACTTAAGAATACTAATACTAATTAATAAGAACGATATTGAAGATTTCTCCTGATTAACAAATATTATAACTGATCTACAATCATAATAATCCTTATAATAATAAATAACTATATTCCATTTACATTTAAATACAACAAACTTAAGCAATTTCTATAATATATTTGTTAAACAAATGATCTTTGAGTTCCTTCCATCTCTTTTTAATCAATTGTAATACCTACATAAAATATTGAAAATATAAAAAATAATATTATAAATATACTCTTGTGTGTTACATATTTTGTAGTTGAATTTGTCCATTAAAATGTTATTAAACCAAGATGCATAAATTCTCAAACACATTTGAGGGTTTTTTTAAAAGTTTATATGGTACTGAACTCCTTGATGTTGATATTAAATTTATATACTTAATCACTTGAGACAATAAGTTAGTGAAGACTTGCATTTCGGGATATTTGTTTGAGCTCTGATTTGATTCAACTTCAACATTAATCTCAGTTATTGTTCATTGACCGAACATTAATCCCTATATGCCATTAGATGAGTATATCAATTTGTTGCTAGCGTAATTATTGTTCATTGACCAAATGATGGTTAAAAATTATGTAACCAATCGAAGTGCAACTCATTGCTGAAAGAAATAATCTACTTATTCTGGCCTAGTACAACCATGCAATATAGAACCTCATTCCTCTTTACAAACAGCTCAATTCTGGGTTAATAAACCCTAAACCAATCGGATAAAGAATCGTGTCGAATCGTGTTCCATGCCAAATTATACCTTTGTACATGCCATCATTCAAGGACAACTAACTTACTAGGCCCTAGTTGATGGCAGTTAGTGGGGCTCTGGAATCCCTTGGCTCATTTGCACCAGAGTAGTTTTTTGCATCACCATTGGCCAGCTTAACAGTTGGGGTTGCTTCCCAGAACAACTTTAATAGTTCCTCAAAAGCGGGAGTGCGCAGGTCCTCAATGGCTGCTGCACTGGGCAGATTGATCGGTCGACGCTTTGGGGTCGAACAGGTTGGTTCATCCACCTGATTAGTTTGTTATAAGCACAGTTGAGCTTAAGTAAAAATTTCTACTGGCAGAACAAGGACTCATATTAACTTACCACATATTCTTCTTGAAGGCACTTCCCTGTGCTGTCCGTTATCTCTGCAATCTTATGGTAATGGCCACTCTTTAATTCTCTCAGCTCACCATGACAGGGGACAAGCATGGAATCAATGTTGGCACAAGCATCTTGGTCGAGTTTGAATGAACCTGTTGGATTGTAAGTTATTGGATACCGATTTTTAAAATATTAGGAAGCAAGGATATCACAGGTATGACTTACAGTCAATGCAAGATAGAAGATCCTTGTTTGAAATATCAACATCTTCAAGGGTTGACGAAACAGAAGATGACAACTTGGCACGGAGAAGTTGATTAGCATCCAACCCACTCCTGCACAAAGATTAATGAGAAATGATTCAATAACCAACAAGAGAACAGAAATTCTCAGATGTCATAAATCAATCAGTATACCTAATAATTGAATCTACTGACAATACATGTCCTTCACCAAGCTTCAGCAGGGAATTTTGAGCATCTATCCACTGCTGGGCACCCATTTTAGTCTTTGTCTTGCTGAAAGTGAAAAGGAAATAACAAATAAATAATAAGGAATACTAAAGTCACGAGGAAGAAATTCCTTTCTACTTTCAACGCTTACCAGATTCCGAAACCTTCTTCCAGACCATTGTTGCACCTTTCTATTGATGCAGTATCCTCGAGATAGTGAGTTTCTGAATCATCTGTGTATTTTTTCCACTGTTCTTTTATAGAACAAGTGAAATCATGAGCAGCCAACATTTCCCTTTGTAAATTACTTGTTCTCTCAACAGCAGTAGTGCGGAGACTGTCAACAGCTGTTTGAACCTAAAAATGACGCTCAAAATTTGAAATATGCATGCAGCATATGCTTATAGAATATATTTTTACTTGATATACTGATTGCTATTCTTCTCATGTTAATAAACTCAATGCTAAACTCTATATGCACATCACGTGTTGTTGATTCATGGCATCCTGTTTGTCTCTTTAATTGCGTGGTGTTTTGTCAATTGCTCTCTTGGTTTCTCAGGCCTCATGCTTGACCTTAATATCTAGGAAATCTTACTTAGCAATGTCAATAGTTCATCGCCATGATTCCTATATGCTAATAGAAATTTGTATCAAGGAATTTATGTTCGACTATGTTGATAGACCATTTTTCACTTTATGTAACTCTGATGTTGTAAGACAATTTATGTGCAGTATGATTTTAATAGTTTGGTTATCCTGAGGCATAACAGTAACTAATTTCCTTATCAAGTATCTAACATTCACATGCAAAATATAGCTATTCACACTATTGTAGGTACATCTATATGCAAAGTATTGAGTATTTAATGTTCTATGCTAGTTCTTGATAACAAAATTTAGCTTTTGACCATTTCTTACGAGCATCTGAGAGTCCAAATTAAAATAAATGGCACAAATAGGTCCCAAACTCCCACTAGGAATGATTGGCCTGATAACATTGATATATAACAAATATGAACTTTAGTTGATAATGGGCAAGATAAATTCTTCATATTCTGTGATAGTTCTTGATAATCTCTTTGTGCAAGTATTGAACATCCAGATATTTGTACCAGTGCACGTATATTGAGAATGACAGTATTGTCTAATTCTTGTGTTACCAAATTTCAGATATTGTTCTACTCTTCTAAGTTATATAGTCTCTGGATGCAAATGAAAAAAAAAGTGTGAAAGTAGACATGATAAGCAAAATGCAGGATTAGCCTTATTATCATTTCCCAATTTGGTTTAATGAATCCCTAAAAGCAATACATACTGCACTATCATTATAAAATGGCATCAGCAAAGTTAAAAGATAATATCTTAAATTCTGTGTTTTTGCTACTACAAATATAAAATAACTGCACATTCCATGTCTATTAAAAGAGGTAGCTCGTATACCAGCTTCTTCTTCCTAGCACTTGAAGTGGCTAGCATCTCTGCCACCTTTTCCAATAATTGCTTCTCTTCCCTGGCAGCACATTCCTACAAGAATAGGCAATAATCAAGAAGTACGAACAAGCCATAGTACATCGATCTAGTATTGCTGCTGGTCAACATGAGTTTACCTCAAACTTCTTCTCAAGTTCATGCAGTTGTTGGTTTTGCATAGTTTGTGATTCTTCCATGATTTTGGTTAATTTGGATGCATGATTATCCAGGGATTGGAAAAAACCAGATGTAATCTTAGAAATGGACCTTGTAGATTCAACAGCCCTAAGATGACCCTGTGCATTCACAAAAAGAAAAAATTATTGCCTGGTATTCCCTAGCATGTTCCATTTGTTAACTTTGTGGATTTCTGATAGCCATCTACCTGACGTTGCTGCTGAGCAAACATAGCCAACTTATCCTCTTGTTGAGACAAACTCAGCTGAAGTTCATTTAGAAGATGGTCTGCGTCCAATGCTATTCCTTTGAAGCACTACATTAATCACAAATGTATATGTTAAATTATAGTGAGAGATATCCCTGAAAAGTTTACATAGCCTCAGAATAAAATGATTATTACATCCTCAAGGGCCGAAGAATGCATTAACACTTGGGAATTCAATCTGCCAAGTGTGTCTCCCGAATTCTTATCAATCTCAGCAGCTAAGTCATCCAAAGATCTAATCCTCGAACCATACATATTTTTGAGCCTTTCAACATGTAGTCTAAGATCATTTGTTGCCTTAGCTTTTGTAGAAACAAAAGATTGCATGTCCTCCTCCATTTCTTGCAGTTTGTTCTCCTGTTCTAATACTGAAGCTGAGACAGCTTTATGCAAGGTGTCCAGTTGTTGGGTTAGCAGGGATTGAAAATTTTGGACAAGTATTCTGTTTCCTTCCTCTACTTTATTTTTCCTTTCTATAAATCAAATGAAAAGTTTATGCTATTAGTGGTTGAGAGTGCATCTTACCAAGAGGAAAAAGGGTGAATGAAAGAAACAACAATAAAGAGCATGAGAAGGATTAGTACGTAGGTACACACCTATTTTAGAGAACAATTCAGAAACATCAGCAGCTGTATTTTCTAGCTCTGCTCTAAGATCATAAGCTTGCTCAACAAGCGCCTTCTCTGTTGCAACAATTTTTAGAGGCATTAAGCTAGTAATACAATAATACTAAACTACCCAAGAAGCAACAAATTGCTTCTAAACCAGATACTGAAGACTATCACAACTGTAATAGTACAAGATTGCATGACAATTTCTGTTAGATGTCACCAGATTTTTTGTTGCAAACAATGACATTTACAAGCATTATGGATGCAAGAAATTCAGTGTAAAATGTTTGTTTGAACAAACAGATGGAAGAATAGTTCAAAGGAAATCCTATCAATTTCTAAGATTTAAACCCAAAAACAAAATGTCCCATGTCACCTGACTTAAGGAGATTAGATATCAAAAACTCCTTTTCTTTTATTCTAGAGTTTGCTTGGCGATATCTTTCTTCTAGGTCCAAGTATGCGTCTTCAGTGTCCACCAATTTTTTCTGCTCCATTACAAAAATTATATAGACACTGGCCAGGAGTCAGAAGTAGTATAATCATTTGTGCTAATCAAACAACACTTACCTGAGTTTTTTCTAGTTTGTCACTTAAATCTGCACTAAGTATCTTTTGTGAATTATAAAGCTCATGAAGCCCAACTAATTGCTGCAAAACAATAATCAGATTCAGACCTCTACAGAAGCAAAGAATAACATGTTATTAAGTAAATCCGTGCACCTTATCCTTTGAGTCCAAATCAACTTCCAGCTTTTCTATTTTGTCAGTCATGGCCTGAATTGAGTTACATTATTAAACGGAATGATACAAGCAGAGATGTGGATGCAAAGTACAGCAGTTCAGCAACTAACATAAACTAACAGAAATAAGTAAATAATTCAAAACCAACCTTCTTCTCAGCTTCTTCAATTAAGTACCTATCACGTGGTATGTAAATGCCATTCTTCTCCCTTGCAGCAAATACCTCTGTTGTATATAATTTTACAACATAAGACACAAATCACACAATTGTTTGATAGCTGCAAAAGGAAAAAATGCATTCACCGACAACTAAAAGAATGCTTTTAGCTCACATGCAGAGTAATAAACAATTAAATAAAAGAGTATTTTGGTAAAACCAGAATGCATAAAGAATGGCTTAGAGATTGATCAGGATCTCTGTGAACATTACAAGGCATCAAGTGTATCGGAGACTATTGGATTGGATGCCTCAACTTGCAGTATGATAAGTCAAATTAAAGGGCTGTGAGAACAATTTAAGATGATATAAAAACATAAATAATCACCTTGTTTAAGTCGATCAATTTCTGCATATAAATCTTTGATCATAGCAGATTTCATCATCTTTTGGTTAACCTGTGGTATAATTTAACAACTATTTAATCTGCACAAAGACTATGTGATAACGAGAAAGAAGCTAAAGAATTGAGGACCTCAGGCTTATTTTTGATATTCTTTGCACGGTGTGCATAATCCAAGGTACTTAGAGTCTCCTCCAAACAAAGAATGGAAGGTGATACAGTGGCAATAATACAAGTTTTAGTTTTTCCACCCAAGGAGTCACGAAGTAACCTGGTCAATTTGCTGTCTCTGAAACAGAATAGGCAAAATTCAGCCTAAAGGATCAAAACATGTCAGAGATAAAAATGAGGGCAATAAATTTTAGATATTACCTATATGGAATATGGCCAGAATGTTCAACAAGAGCATTAATTACACGGCCAAGTGTGAGCAAACTTTTATTTATCTCCCCTGCTTCTCTTGCTCTACCCTGTAGTGGTGGATGTTCATGAACTCAAAATCAATATGAATGAAGTTAGGTAAATATAATGGAAATGGGTGGCAAGAACTGTAATTGATAGCCAATTTTACAAGGGAAAACACAAAAGTATCAATTAGCAAAAACCTATTCCTACTTTTCTACTTGTAAAAATGAAATATTTACTCACATCTCTAGCTCCAGATCGTGATATATTTTCAGAACCAGCAAGATCAACAAGATTAAGTTTTCCAGATTTAATCATTTCTTCTCCTTCAGGAGTAATCTCCTTGATGTGAATTGTAATGGAAAAGATAGAGTGGGATCTGCTGCTTTGTTTGTTTAGTAAAGTCTCTGCGGTACGCCTTTTTGCAGACCCTTTGTCCAAGATTTTGTAGATTTCACCAGCAGTATAGACAACCTCCTCCTCCAGTCCTCTCACCAAAACACCACTCTTTCCATCCTCCATCAAAGCGATAGGCTTCTTGTTCTTGTCATCAGAGAATTTTGATTCATCAGGGGCCAAAAGATCAGTTATTTCTTCATTGTACAGTTCAAGGAATGTGACTTTCATGCTGTACTCAGCACATTGTGCCTCCAATATCTCGAATATTTGTTTCACCGCCCTCGGGATAACTCCAGCGTCGCTTGGAAACTCTCCATTCTACAATGAAGTTAAATAACTTACAAACAAAATAGAAATGCAGTAGCAGCAATTGTTTCAGTTTATATTTTCAGGGAGAACCTACCTTTGCTTTCCTTCCTCCACCTTCCATTGTATAGGTTTTTCCTGTGCCTGTCTGCCCATATGCAAATATGGTGCAATTGTAGCCTTCAAGAACTTCATTCACTATAGGAGCAACAGCTTGGTCAAACAACTCCTTTTGCTTTGAGGTTGGGCCAAAAACCTACATGTCAAAAACAAAAAAATATAGTAAAAGGTACATTGACAAAATATTGAAGCCAGAGCTTCCAGATACCTTGTCGAAGGTAAAGGTTCTGTCAATCAGCTTATTAGCAATATTCTGAGCAGCTGAAACTTCTCGACGGTGCTCATTGCAGGATATGACCACCTGTGTGTTCGCCTTTTTCTCATCATCATTTAATGGCCTGAAATTATGCAATCAAAATATACATAAATTCAGTAAATCAAAATCATAAATATACGAGGTACAAGTCTCATCTTTGACGCCGAAGTATTTTCACCTGCATCTCAGGACGACTTGGACATTGACCCCCTTCTCTTTATCAAACTTGCCACTCAAGTTACCACTCCCGTCAAACGATCGGAATTCTCTTCCGTGCTTTTCAGTCGACCTGGGAGTCTGTGAGGGCGACACCGGGACAAATCCCCCTTTCCTTTGCGAGCTATCCATCAGCCTTCTACTTGGGACATTAAAATCCTAATCTTTAACATCTCATCAAATTTTAAAAAGAAATACTAAGAGTTCTTTAACCCCAGATGCTTCATTATTTGTGTTTCTGGATCGAGCAATTAAAGACTAATCTCGGAAAACAACAACTCAAAAGCTAAGATCCCCAATCATCAGCTGAAGTCGCACGGAACAAAAAAAACAAATAGTGCAGAAAATTAACATCTTGCTTTAAGAAAAGCCGAAAAATACAGTCAATTCCAACCAAACCCCCATCATGAATAAACTCGGGACCGCGGCCGGCACCCTAGAAAAAGGACAATGTCGAGGAGGCGGAGAAAGCTTTAGGGGAAAACAACGCACCACGAATAGATCAAGGCACGAACTATCGACGCGATCCACAAATCTGGGAGAGAATGCTAGAATCCAAAGATCTTTAGCCGACGCCAATTACCGGGTCAGAAAGAGACGGAGAGAGATTCGTCGTCGGGATCCCTCTCCTCTCTCGCTCCCCTCCGATCGCCGCACAAGATCTCCGGGTTTCTATGAGATTTTGCAGTCAAAGGAGGATCTTGAGTGCCGGAGACGGATCGAATCGCGGAGGAGACGAGGCGAGTGAGAACAGAGAGAGGCAGGCCGACGAGTTAAATGAAACGACAAATGAAATTAGAATTCATGGGATTAAATTAGTGCCGTACAGGTAGTAGGCTTGGTTTGAATTGTGACGGAATCCGTCACGGAAGCCGTCAATTAGCCGTTCGGGCCGGCATCCGACCGTTAGAAAGAGACGCGGACGGCAGGTCCCACGTGATCAATAATCAAATCAAATAGACATCATTTTGTTTTTGTTTTTTCTTTTTTTTTTTAAAGTCTTTAGCTTCTTTAGTTTATGTTATTTTAATAAGATAAAACTTCAAATACTCTGGTATTTGAGGATAAGATATTTGAAGCCCTCGACAACTAACCTTATCAATAAAATCTAATTTTCGTATGATTTATCACTTTAAAATTTAATTTTTTATAATATTTATGGTATGATGATCATACTGCATAAATTGACCGTGTCGTATAGTAGGAAGTTCTTTAGATATTTTATACCTAAAATACACTTTGTTCTCGTGTTGTTGTAGGGTAGGAGCAACTGCGACAATGTGAAATTTTAATTAAAATTATCATATATTAAAATATTATTATATCAAAATAATTTTTAGAAACTTGGTTAAAATTATTTAAAATTCATTAAAATTATTTTAAATTAATTAAAATCATTTTAAAATATACATAGAAGCTACTTAGTAGTTATCACATCATTAAAATTATTAAGGAGCTACTATATATTTATAATTAAATTTTAAAACTTTGAATCTAAATCTTAAACTTTGAAGGGTACTATTATATCAAATACTCTTTTTCAACTTGATTAAAATTATTTAAAATTAATTAAAATCACTTTAAAATAGTTATAGAAGCTACTAAATAATTGCTAAGTAGTTGTATAAGTTATTAAGTAGTTGATATTCAATTATAGGTAGATACTAAATTTCAAAATTTTAAACCTTAAATTATAAACTCTCAACACTAAATCAAACTCCTAAGAGACTGTGGGAAGAGTTGGAGAAATCTTAGGCTCATGTGGAAACTCTCTAAACTAACTTGGAGACCGACCAGTAAGCTTTGGGACGTTATAGGTGGAACTAGGGCTCGGGAAGTTGTGGAATTCTCCTGACTCTTGGTGGTTATTCGCCTATATGAGTTAAAGTCCCTCCGGTCCGAAGCAGAGATAGTGAAGGCCGAGGCGGAGAGCAAGCTTTAGGAAGCACTAGTTGCCACCGCTCCAGATGTAAATCTTGCTCGCACTCTAGCACATTCATGCCTAAAGGAAGCGGGGAATGCCAAAACTGTCGCAGCTATTTCTCGGGACGCATTAAAGGATTCCCAAGTGTCCCAGACAGAGCTTCAAGTGGCCTTAGAGGTCGTGAGGAGCCAACTGAGTATTTGATCTTCACCACCATCAGGAGGAGGAAGAGGCCCAATGGATTGCTAAGATGAAGGAATTCCTCGGTTCAGAGGAGCTCTGTGACATGATCAGCTTCCGCCTGAACCCAGTGGTGAGGCATGGAGCCAATGAGGCTATTTTACAGTTGCGAGAAGGCGGCTATCTACCGGCAAACCTCAATCTCCAACCTATTGACCATGACAAGATAATGGGCAATCTGTACGAAGAAAATGTAGCCAATCTACTTTAGTTTTGACAATTTTTTCACGGACTTATGTGATCTTTTTGTTTCTTCTAAAAAAAACTATGTAACCATGCAACTTCCCTTTTTGTTGTACTTAAATGCCTTTTCGTTACTTCAATTTTCTCTGTCTCAGGAAGTCGACTAACGTACTCGATTATAATGACAGGGCGTTTGACTTGGGTCTTGAAAAAGGGGCTCGATCCGCCTCCTGTATGCTTGACCTTCCTTGCAAAGTGGTTTGATTAGATTAGACTGACCGGACTATAGTGGAATGTGACAAGTCTCCCTTTTGGCTTCCTAGGACGCATGGCCATAGGAAGGATGTGACCTTCCTTGCACAGTATAATATATGGCTTCTTAGGACCTTCATACAGATGGCGTCAATTTGATTTTGCTTGAAAATGTGGGTGGTCAACTCACCGGTGATGTATTGTTGGTGTTGACTAACAAGGATCGTGAGATTAGGGACTTGAAATAGGGAAGAGAGGTTAGGATGA
>JBBPFP010000113.1:444649-459734 GCA_037974795.1 Kaempferia galanga | reverse complement strand
AGTAAGTCTTATGAGATAAAGTCTTGGATGTAGTCCAAGCATGAAACACAGTAGGTTGAGTGGGCTTACATGAGTGGGTTTTGATCCTAAGGGATTGACCCTTAGGTGGTAGACTTGGAGGAGGGACCTTCAAGCAAAAGATAAGCCTAATAGCTTAGGTAGACTTATAGGAATGCAACTTGATCCTAAAGGATTGACCTTTAGGTAGTAGATTTGGAATAGGAACCTCCAACTAAAAGGTAAATCTTGTAGGTAAGACAGGTTGCTTGTTTTTGTTTTGTATAGTTGTTCTACAGAAACTTAGAGCTGGAAGCAAAATGGAGAATAGACAAACACAAATGAGTGAGCCAGACTTGACTCAAGTCGAACTGGATCTAAACTGGTTCAATAGACCAAACTAGCAGTTCGGTTGACCAACTGAGTTCAATTCTAGATTGTTGAATTGTTAGAAATGTTGACATAGAAGCGATGTGGAAAAAGACCAGGTTCAACTTGATGATTTGAACGAGGATAAGGATAAGTTAGATGACATGGATAAAAATAAGACTTGATCTAAATATGACTTCATCTAAATAAGAGTTGATTTATACAAGATATAATCCAACTCTATAAATGATCTACGTTCAAAAATATCAATTCTCTACTCTACGGTCTTTTGACTCTGCATCAAAAGATAACAAAGCTATGCTTGTGCGATGGCGAAGGGCTAGAAAGAGTGCGAGGCAAGGACTTTTGGACGGACTGAACATTTTATTTGTATTTTTCATTACAAGCTATATTTTGTTTTATATCTATTGTGCTCGTGCTTAAACTATAAGATGAGTTTCTTTACCTCGAGAAAACTTTGGGAAAGGGAAACCACTCACTAGTGGATGGACGCTTTCTGTGATTAAGCTTGAGGGTTGAAAACCAAGTAAATCCACGATTTTTTTTTCTGTTTTGTTTACTATTATCTTGCTAGACACTAATTCTGATAAAAAGATGAATGATCAAACAAAGAAATCGAAAAAAAGACAATCAATATTCACCCCTTCCATTGACGCACACCGATCCTACGACATCCTCCTATGTTTGTACAAGAATATTTTATTAAATTGTAAGCATACTAATCCTGTAATTTAAATTCCACTAAATAAATAAAAGCAATTGTACTAATTTAACAGAAGGAGATTTACTTATTTTAGAGGCATCTATGTAATGTGCAAATATGAAATCTGCAAGAGAATATGAGACGCTGCAAATCCCCTTCACTACCGTGTTAGAACTTTCACCCAACTTCTGTTTATTTATATCGTTAGCAAAGCTCTGCTAGTGTGAATAGAAGTCGAACTAGTAGATGTTCTCTCACACTAGGAATCAAAGCATGAGTATCTAATTTTTTCATGATATATCCAGCAAGCAAGTTGGCAGTTAAAACAAACCAAAATCTATACAAACTTTTAAATTCCCAGCGAGATCGAAAGAGAAAAAAATCAGCTTTGGAAGAACAATAAAGGATTGTTATCCTACCTAGGTGAACAAGATGAAGAGCAAAAGCACTAGAGGATATCAGGGACTCGCAAATCTAATTTCTGCTGCAATTCCTTGATCGTCAAGCACAGCTCCACCTTCTGTTCCTTGTAGCTCTTAAGCAAGTAATCTTTCCCTTCGATGACTTCCTTCAGTTCACTCATCTCTTTCTTTAGCATCTCAACCATCTCCCCATCTGCTTTTCCCTTGTCCACTCCTAGAAAGTGTGACTCCAAGTCATCGATGCTATCGGGATAGGCACTTACCAGCCCATTCGCATGCAGTGGAGACCGGTTCCTTGCCTCTGCGATTTGATGATCAGCAATCACCTTTCTTAGTCGCTGTACCTCTTGTTGGCTGTTGAACAAGTCATTATTGGCAGCATCGATTTGGGCCTGGAGATTCGCTGCTTCAGCCATTTGAATGTGCAGAGAATTCTGCATCTCTGCGATTTGGGATTGCATCTCCATTATTGTCTCATCTCGTCTCTTGAGCTGCCGCCTTAGCTTCTGTATTACTTCTTTCTTGGTATAGATGTCAGATCCAGACTCTGAGAAGTATGAGTCAGAGCAGTTTGAGCGGTGGCATGGCTTCCAGGGCAGCTCAAGAAGCTCAGGTGGTTCACCTGTTTTAGTATCTGCACCTGAGACTTTTACCAGGGGAAGAGAGAGATCAGCTCCTTCTGTTAATGAGCTTCTGGATTGCATACCGCCACTTGAAATCTCTGTATTGAATAATGTACTATTAACACTATTTAGATCAAGAACCCTCAATACATAGCATTCATCCATTTTCCGTATCTTATTTATAAGGGCTTCAATCTGATTCAATCATTTCAGTCCTGTGACCTTGTTATTGGCGTATTTGTAACAAACGACAAAAATGAGCAAGCATTTTATTAGATCATTTAAGTTATACAGGATAGAAGGAAAAAAGACCTAAATCGAGAACAGATCTTTTAAAAAATGTATTGTGTGAAAAGGTCATATTAATATTTGCTCTAGGATAATAACAAGGCTTTTTTTTCACTATAGTCAACAAGATTTTATTAAGGGTAAACAAATGCTATCACTGACATTAATACCCAGACAAAAGTAGATGCTAAGCATTGGAAAATACTTTCCATGATATCATTACAAGTATATGCAAGCATTTCATTTACCCTTCATATTCGTTCTATGTCTAGCTCATGGTAAGTAAGCATACCTGAAAGAAATTGGGAAGGATTTCCCTCGTCTTGAGCAAAAAGATAGATATCCGATTGCAATTGATGGGCTCTTGATCTCCTGTTAGCTTTAGATTTCCAGGTTTCTGAGAGAACTTGAACAGTTAGGAGGGTTGAACTACAAAATAAAATTATGCTAGAGTAGAGAGTGGCACATCAGACCCTTGTTGCCTTTCTCTTGCTGTTTGTTATCAAGGATTCGTTTCAGCTGGCATCCAAGCTTAATCGAAAGTGTGCTCAGCAAGGCACCTCCTATAACAAGAACCCAATTTGGTCCATTGCCTTGATCATAATTCATCTTATGAGTTGTTTGAATGGATCCAGTTCCATTTATCTTTGATTTCATCTGGCAAAGAAAAGAGTTGTAACCCATTTGACTTTAAGATATTTGTTTGCATTCCAAGACATAGGTGGAAGCAGTGGATATATACACGATACTATGTTAAGATCAAGTAGGTGAGCAGTTATCCCCAAAGCTTAGCTATTTGTTTAAGCCCTCATTTAAACATTCCCATTCCCTCCCATATGTCCAGACAGATTGATTGGTCGGCAATCAAAATATAAAGAAAAAACTTCCTTTAGTCATAATCGTTGTCAACATTATCAAGCTATGTTTGTCCCAACTATTTGAGGTCAGTTACATGTATTTTATCTCTCTGTTGAGCTTCATGCAAAAGTATATCACTGGTAATAATAATATTAAATACATCATTTCAATATAACTAATGCTCTATAAATAAATGGTCACAATAATTATGGAAAACAAATGTAAAAGGAACCATAATGCTGTGTTGCATTCAATGTCGCTAAGGTAAACCTTTTTTTTGGATCGGTGGTACTTACCGAATCAGGCAATTCAAACATTTACTGGTTAATTAGCATCCATGAATGTGAAGATATGCAAACAATACAAAGGAGCTCTTCCATGTAATCATCAATTAACCAACTGAAGTTCACCAGATTGCAAGGTTACCATTTTGATTGTTTGACTGAAAATAGACTAGGAGTTTCACTCTTTTTCCTTGGCTAAGAAAACCTTATGCAAAAAGTTCAATCTACGACCAGGAGAATCAGTGGAGATAAAAGCTTAATTTGCATAAATGTTCTAATATAAATACAACTTACAACCCTGAAGGCACTCAACTAGAACAAACTGGAGTTAGCAACACTCTCCATCACTTTTCTCTGTGACCCAATCTTTATTAATTTTTAACTCACAAGTCTTATTCACACACTTTTTCCTGTTTTCGGTTATCTATATGATTATCATCTTAATTATGTTGTTTCCCCAGTATGTTGCTTATCTCTTACCCAATGTAACGTGAGTAACATTGACAACTTCCAACTACAACGAACCTGCTGTCTCAGCATCAAAGCAACATTCCTCATACCACTCTTCCATTATTGCCTTTCGTCACCATTCATTGGCTATGTATTCGCTCTTCGCACTTGCACAAAAGGAAAAAACAATAGAAGGCAATCCTATCAATAATAACTAATTCTTCAACATCTCTTTTCAGACTTCACACTCATCTAAATAAAATCATTAAATAGGATTCTGGAAAAAAGAATATTCTTCCATTATACTATCTTTTCCATTCACCCTCACCGCAAAGAACATTTCAACCATTTTTGTTATGCAGGACCAGCAGGACGATACAAGAAACAAATAGTTTCAAATGGCCTACGGGATTCAATCAAAGCATGCTACATATGTAGTGTCCTTTCCTTGACCAACATCTTTACTTCCTGAAACCTTACGCCTTCTTAAATCCATCATGACGTTCTTCTAAGCAAAGGAAGAAACACGAAGGATGAACCATTCGGCGAGGATTACCAGGAATCGAAGTGCACGATCCAGTTTCATTTTCGAAATAGATCCAAAGAGCAGACTGGATTCAACAAAAAGCATGAGAAAAAGAAAAGGAAGGGTAACGAAATAGCATGATTGGGCCGCCAATACCTCATTCATTCAAACCAGATCGACGAGCCACAACGGGGGCCCTCCAAGTTTCTCTCCGGCGAGCTTCTCACCTCCGGTGGGGCTCTGATTCGCGTGCTGGGGGACAGCGAGCTCGGCGGCGGCGGTAGGTCGAGCGAGGAAGATGGAGGCGGAGGAAGGTAACTGGTGTCGATCGAGGTGCTCTCTCGCTATCTCTTCGTCCTTTTACCACGACGAGCCGAAGCGTAGAGTGGCGATCGCGCGTCGCTCGCATCGCAACCGCCCTGCGGCCGTGTGCCCTAACCAGCACTCTACCTCAACGCCGTGCATCCGCATACACTAAGGACTCTCCCTACGCAGACACACCGATGGGAACGCCCGCATAGAAAGAACTGTCTTGGGTGAAGGCTTGGGCCGCTCGCGGACGTTTGTCGGTAACGGAATCCGTCTACCCCCGTCGTACCAGTCACCGGGGCCCACAAGAGTGGGCTCCCAGGATGCGGGATGCCAGCTCGGCGAGAACCCTTGGGACCTCGAACACGCGTGGGCCCCAGCAATTGGATCGTTGAATTCGTGTCGAGGTACGGCCAATTCTTATTAAATATATCTCGATATATATAATAAAAGGTTTTGCACAAAGAAATTTCTCAAAGAAACCAGAGAGATTTAGAGGTGTTCTTTTTGCAATTAAATTACAAAATAAAAAAAAAATATGAATTCTGCTCTTCATTAAAAAAATATTAATAAATCATAAAAAAATATTCTAAACCATCAATCCTTTCACAATTTCTTTATGGATAAGAATCTCTAAGATAATAAATACACAAAAACCTGTTTAATTAAGGTACCATAAATCTTTGATTCAAACACCCTTTAAAGACTATGGAAATAAAGTATATCCATTTGATTTTTTTTCTTTTAAAATTGCTCCTAAAATTTTAATCGCAGTGGTGTTCTTATGCTAATGAAACCTTACGGAGCTTTTAGAAAATGTATTAAATGTGGGGGGATTTTGAAAAAACTTTCCTAATATCGTGTAATCTTTTAGCGCAAGTCACAGCTCCTGGTCTGGTTCCTGACAGGCGCTTCCTTTTCCGACTTCCTCCGACTCTTCGTCGATTTCACCGACGGAAAAGGAACCGCGAACCGAGGCGAACTGAGCAAATTAGGGTTTCGGCTGGCACTCGAAGGCGATGATGTTTAGCGGCGGAGGCGAGGATGTGGAATCCTTCAGCGAAGGGATGGCGATGCCGGTCGGAATCCCGATTCAGATGAGCCTGGCGCCGGGGGAGGGAGGAGGCGGAGGGGCGTCGCTGCCGCGTAGGGGAAAGGAGGAGCGGTTTCCGCAGTGGGGACAGCAGGAGACGAGGGACCTCATCGCAATCAGCGCCGATCTGGAGCGCGACCCCTCGGCGGCCAGGACGCTGTGGGAGGCGGTGGCGGCCAGGATGAGGGACCGCGGCTACCGCCGGAGGCCAGACCAGTGCAAGAGCAAGTGGAAGAGCCTCGTCAATCGGTACAAGGTCCTGCCTCTCTTTCGTTCTCTCCCCTTCTCCCAAATTCTTGCTTCAATCAGCCAAGAGTTCGTAGATCGATTTGTATCTTCTTTCCTCTGTAAATTTTTTTGCCCGTTCATCTCGTTCGAAGTCTATCATGTCTTCGTCATCACCAACAAGACGGGGCCTGAGAATCTCATCAGGAGATTAGCTTCATCAGCAAAATTGGCCTTTCCTTGCAACTACAGTGACATTCCATATCATAAAATTCAATTTTGTTTACCAAGCTATGAAAAATTGGCCTTGAATCTGGTCATAATAATACTTTTGGAGGATTCTGGTGTGTGTGTTCTTGTTAATATACGGATTTGATCCGTCAGGGTAAGGAGACAGCTGATCCTGGTGCAGCAGGCAGGCAATGGCCTTTCTTTGATGAGCTGAGCGTAGTGTTCATGGAGAGAGAAAAGGGCATGCATCGCCGCCTCCTTGAATCAGAATCAGGTTCTTCCCAAAGGAAGAAGAAGCCAAAGAGACCAAGCGGTATCCAATCTTCTGAAAAATCAGGTTCTGAAGACGAGGACGAGAATGACAGCGACGAGGAGCAGCAGCGTATTCCAAAGAGCAGGAAGAAAGCAGTTGCTAGCATCCGGGAACTGCTGCGGGAATTCTTGCAGCAGCAGCAGTTGATGGAGCTGCAGCGGTGCGAGATGATGAAGCGGCGGGTGCAGGCGCGGCGGGCGTTGGAGCTACAGCGACAGCAGTCGATGGAGAAGCTGGACAGGGAAAAGCTGATGTTGGAACAGGCATGGAGGGAGGAGGAGGAACAGAGGAAGAAGATGGAGGAGAGCCGAGCCGAGAAGAGGGATGCACTGCTGACTACACTGCTGAACAAGTTCATTCAATATCTCTGATAATGTCTATATAGTTTACTGGTTACAGTCTACACGGCACCCACAGAACTCAGGTTAGCAAATGTTTCAGACAGTGTATCGGTAAATCACAATCGAATTCATCAGGTTCGATCTTAAGTTGGTTTCATTGAGAATGATAAGGTCAAGGAGTTCAGATTCATGCCGTCCGTTTAGGTGAACGAAAGAAAAGAACTGAAGCGGCCATGAATCATGGCAGAATAAGGATTATATATGGATCAAAGTGAACTTGTCCACGAAAAACAAATAAGACATGAATCTAAAAATCTTCCCATGGCATGTATTTTTGATCAATGGGGTTTAACTTATTTTGGTATAAGTTTATCAAACATGATTATGGCAAAGAACAGTGCGAAAGAATACTGCCCTTGCTCTTCCTTCAACTGGCAGCTCCGCGAACTAGACTAGACGGACGGAGAACAATTGACAATCAAAGAGATGAGAGCGCCCTTGAAACATTCCTGGTTATCCTGTCATGGATCGGTTCCTGCGATAGAGAAGAAAATTATTATGCCTCGAGCCAACAGAAGTGGCGCTAAAGTTTGTAGTAGGCTACCTCTGAAACAGGCAATTCAAATTTGGAATTTGTGATTGTTTCAAAGAGGAAGATGTACCTGAAAAATCAAGAAAAGCAAGAATCAGAGAAAGTTCATAGATAGAGACAAAGATGCGATAAAGTTCCTAAATAGCGGCATGCATGCATTAAAGATGTGGAGTTTCTATGTCTTAATATGTGAATGTGGTTTCATCCACTCAATGCTTTACTTTGAAAAGAATACAAATGGTTGGTATAAAAATTTAATTTACAATACAGATTTACCGCCACGCGAGTTCACAAACAAGGTCCTTGGGGGCCTCGGGTAGAACCTACAAGTCTGAAGTCATGAGGCAACAAAGTTGACGAAAGAACAATTCAAAGGACATTACATATACCTCATCTTCATACGGATTGCAATGTTCCTTGAACCACAACCTTAAGAACTCCTAAGAACATGTAAAATTACTTGGGAATTAGCAGATTGCAAATTTAACCGAGAGGTAAGAACAACAAAGAAAAACAGATAATGAGTAAAATGTCTTTTGAAATTAATTGGGGATTTTAAAGACACATTAAAGAAATGCATTAAATAAAACAAAAAGTCCTATACCTTATCAACATTTTCAGGTTCGATGCCAGAATTAAATCGCTCCTCATAAGAATTAGCAATCCAATATCTGCTTGAGTCAGGGGTGTGCACCTGAATGATTGGATGTATAACCTCAATATTGTCAAACAAAAATGATTCCAAATAAAGTGGTACTTCTAGAACAGAAATGTATCACTGAAAAAAAAAAAACATAGCCATGGTGAACCAACCTCATCAACTAACATTATTGTCCCATCCGCTGCTTTTCCAAATTCATACTTTGTGTCAACTAGTATCAGGCCATTCTCCAATGCTACTTTCTGCAGTAATGAAGATGAAATTAGTACAACCTTCAGTTTTTTGGTAGTTGCATGAACTGTAAGGCAACAAATATCTTACACAATAAAAGAAGATTAGTATAGAAAATTTTAATCATAAGATATTCTAAAACTTCAACAACATGAATAGAAGTAGGATGAATAAGCACGCAATTCTTTTCACTTAGAACTACATGCAGACAACGAAAAAGTTCACATTGAGGTGCACATAGAGTATAACTTCAAATAGGTTAACACAAATAGATGACTAGGAAGGTGCCCACCTGTCCATAAGCAAATAAGGCCAATGCTTTGTTGCTTACTTCATCTAATTCATCTTTTGTCATCAAGCCCAATTGAAGAATCTGAAAATAGCAATAAACTCATAAGCGCAGGAGAAACATCAGTTTTATTTCACTCCAGCAACATATTTGATGTCCAACAGAGGAATTTGCACAGCCAACTCAAAAACCATTGCACTTTCGTGAAGCATCATTTGAACAGTTTGCCTCAAAAACTGATACACTAATACAACACAATTCAGTTCTTTTAGAACAGTAGTATTTTTTTTCTTCGAGTACAAAAATTTATTATAGCGACTAATGTCAAGTATAATTGACTCAAGAAAACCATCTACTGACTACAAAAGATGAGAAAATTGAGTACAAACTAGAAAACATTTTCAGTGAGTTACTATGTAGGTATTGCTAATAAAAATCCTAAAACAAAATTATTTGGATTTTGTTTGGATCAAATCATTTCATGACGGTTCATAGAATCTTTAATTCACTTGAAAGTAGTTCCTGTTACTAAAAACAAAAATCAATTAGGATAAACCTCATCAGGCGACACAGGAACATCATGGTCTGCCGATTTAGTTGTTGGAGTAAGCATGTTTGCCGATAACTTTTGATTCTTTACCAATCCTGAAATAAAGGAGCAGAAACTTTATTTGAATAGATACAAATCATAAATAAATAGCAACAAAAAAAATACCATCAGGAAGTGAATTTCCACAATAGTTTCTAATCCCTTCAGCATAAACTGTCCACAAGGATGTATCAGTGCTACCAGTTATATAACCTCTTACTGCAAGGATACACCAGAACATTATACAGAAATCACATAGCATGTGAAAAATACATGAAAAGCTTAAAGAAGAACTTAAGTAATAGAGGAAATTGAATAGATCAGAAGGCAAACATATTACCAACAAATTCAACTGGAAACACAGAGCACTTCTTTGCAATTGTCACATTTCTGTCTGGAGCAGAAACCAAAGCATTTGGTGTAATATGTTGAGTTTTATTAAACCACCATAGACTTGTCTCGTTAAGAACCTGAACATCAAGATGCCTACATTATGTTGTATGAATAATTACTAGGCTCAATGCTAAGACAATTGCTAAATTCAGTAACCTTTTTTGACAAAATTAGTATTTATGATAAAGTACTAATATATTTCTTGATACCTAAAAGCAGTGAATATCTATTTATTTCTTCCATAAACATAATCAGCTCTATTATGAAAAAAAAAGGCTTAGAAACCTATTTAGTATTCATTTAAAGTTTTATTTATTAATTTTATACATATTTAAGATCTTATGTAGATGCATATCTAAAATACACAAAATATACTTATGATACTCTTTGTGTATAAACTTGTCTTCAGTTAAATCCATAAGAAACTAAAAAGATGTTAACAAGCAAGCTTGAGAAGAAAATTTTGAACATAATTAACAAAGAGCTTGGCTAGATTATCAAAAGACCATCTTATAAATCATAGAAAATGCCCACCTTGCACCATCTTAAAAATAAAAACTAATTCTTACAAATTTACAGCTAAATTAAGTAATTAGATACCAGAGAACCAAGGGCCCAAGAATAATAAAACAACAAAAAGGAACACTAATTACATCTAGTAAATCCAAACTGTTGTAGGAAAATAGGAATACCTGGCCTTTAAAGGGTATGGATGCAAGAACACGATCAAATGCACTCTGTCGATCAGTGGTAACCAGTACAAGATGGTCTCCTGCATCATAAACATCCCTCACCTGCAAACTTAAACAACCACAATCACTAGTAAGGCTAGGCCATTTTAAGGGGGGGAAATCAGAAATATACCAAATGTCACACTCATACCTTTCCTCTAGACTTGGAGAGAAGCCCACGCACAATTTGATCAAGGTGGGTTTCAGAGAGGCAATTTGAGAGCATAGAACTAGCAGCATGAAGAATATCATCACGGTGACTATCATTCTCTGAAAGTAGCGAGGTAACAACCTTAGAAGAAGATTTCTTTTGCATGGAGGTGAGAGTAAAGATAGATGATGGACGAAGGAGAGAGGTCATGAATAGACATCGAGAATGAGTTGAGGAAACAAATAAGGTCTTTTTTGGAAGGATTTGTAGTGTGGGTGGAGAGCCGATGAGAGCCACCATGAGTGCCCAATAACAGCAAATGATTTTCCAAAATCTTAAAAAAAAAAAAAAAACAATGTTACCCAAATTTTAAAAAAAAACTTAATCAAACACCAAACCTCCATGGACAATAGCAGAGATCCAGGAATTTTACGATATGGCATAAACACATATAATTACAAGCAAAAAAAAAAAAAACAAACAAACAAACAGACATACTTCTTTCATATAGTTTTCCATATCCATGTGTGCAGAAAATGAAAACTACAAAAGAATAATTCTTTCAACTGATTATCTGAATACCCATTAATCTTACTAACCACAACCTGAATCCACCCATTTATCTAAATTGTACTTGTTGGGTATCCGAACCCATCAAATGTTGGGTTTGGTGGTTATGGATACCTAAACAAATGGGCAGCCAACTAAGGAAGAAAAAAAAACAAAAAATGGAACAAAACAGAACAAGAAGAGGATAAACTTATAGTTCAAGACTTAAAATGCTTGCTTATGATGATAAACCCAACAAAATTCAGTAGTATGTCTGGCTAAATTCTTCATTTTTTCCATGTAACGAGTCTAAGCGACATAAGGATTTTGCATTCGGATCTCCAAGAACCAAAATAAAGAATGCTCTTGCTGAAAAAACCAATCATAAACTGGTGGTTAAAACCAATAATCTACACACATGGTCCAAAAACAGAAATTAAATACAAAAAAAAAACATTTTATCACTTAATCCTAGAACTGAGTTGAAAATAAGAACGACGTTGTCGGAGGGAAGAGGGCCGAAGTTGTAGCAGTCAGATTCCGGAAACGATAGTGGAGAGAGGGGCTTGCAGGAGGAAGGGGAGGACTAACCTGCCTGATCGAAAGATCAAGATAAACAGGAAAACTGGTCCGCCAGAGAGGCAACGGGAGGAAGACCGAGTTGGGCCACCGGTCGCAGGGTGGCAGCGGGATTGGGGGACAACAATGATGAGGGCAAGCGGAGTGTGCGGGGACGGTAGTGGGCTTTAAGGCGGAGGAACAAAATTATGCTCCTGCATAAAATGGGGTCCAGCACGAATCAGACGGTACAAGATCAGACACGTGCGAAGGTTCAACCCGACCGAATTTGGTCCGTCGAATCCACCCTGTGGATAATTTAAACCGCTTTTTACCGTCATATTAGTAAATTTTTAAAATTACCACATCACGTTGGATAATTTTAAAATTATCAAATTACGTTTCACTTACCATTTTACCCCTATTTAGTAGACGGATTAAAATCAGTCAAATTGATTTCTATTTGAAAATAAGTTAACTGATTTTGAAATTTTAAAACTTTTATCAAATCTGATTTGCATTTTTTTATTTCTATCAAAGTCTATTTTTGGAAAAATCGGTTGATGTACCATCATTTAATTTTTCTAATTATATCCATACTCTCAAATGTCAATTTAACCCAATTTATGAAGTGAATTGATTTTTTATCACGAATTAAATTTGTCAAAACGTCATTTCATCATACTCTTGCAATATTCATTGAAGTTGAAAGGTAATTTGTTTTAATTTTAATACTTGAAAATTGAAAGATAATTTCTCTTCACTCGATTTCTATATGAGTTTGCCATTTTTGTTTTTTTTTTGTTTAATAAAAAGAAAATATGTTTCTGTTTAAGCATCTTCTTCTATTATTTTTTTTTTGGCTTTGGCTGATAATATTGAAGCTTGAGATAAAAAAAATTTTAAAGTTACATGTTAAATATGAAGGTTCAATAAAATTGTGAGAAAATTGATGGATAAGATAAATCAGATAATTAAATTACATAGCTTTCAAAGTTGTTTATTTTATTCTTAAATATCTTTTTAGGCTATTACAATTTACTGATGAAGTGATTAACAATAAGTAACAATGTCAAGCAATCCATCTTCAACGATATCCGTCACTCAACCCAAATCTAAAATTTTTAGGAGAAAGTCAACTAATATCGGATGGGAGTTTGCGATTTTAAATAATCCTAAGAGTTACTTTGAGGATACTTTCATTAACTACAAGTTCATGTAGGCATGAAAGAAATTAGAGTGCATTTGAGGGAGTAAGCTTAAATTTTAAGTTTTTAATTAAAGTAAAGTACTAATTTTAAAGTTTATATTTATGTTAATAACTAGAATATTTACTTTCTCTTTTTTTTTATATTCATACAAAGAAAAGAAATATGTTAGATGTTAATAGGTTGAACATAGTATTTGTCCAATTTAATACTACATTGTTAAACAAATAAAAAGAGAGAGAAAGAAAGAAAGGAATATCAATGTCTTCCTTGCAAAAGATGCACCAAATGCACAAGATTGAATTGCGGATGGTGGGGAAGATGATGAAGTTAAACCACGTCCCAGAATCACTTGGCAAATGGTTGATGAAGCAGCAACTAAAGAAGAACAAAATTTACAACCTGACAAAGCTCTAGAGTGAGAGAACTTCATGAGGATGATTTTGCATCCGAAGAAGAGGAGAATCACAATGATGATATTGAGTCTGTGCCCAATAAAGAACAAGTTGTTAAAAATTATGAAAAAAAAAAGAATAAATTTATGATATTTTATTAATTATGTAATTTTGAACTCATTTAAAATTTTGATGTTATTGTGTTGGAGTTATAGAATGTAATTTATATTGATATCATGGAATTTACTTAGCGGCTCCTAGGCCCAACCTAGAGGCTAGTCTAGCACCCAACTAGTGCACACCCAACTAGCGACTAGCAAATTTTAGATTCTTAAATAGAACCTATATTTATCTAAACAAAACCAAAGATTTAGTTGTGTTACTTGAAGGGACAAAGATTAAAACTACTCAAATACAAGCTTTTCCAAGATTGACGAGACTTACAGATTAATAGATGAAACCATGTTCTGAAAAGCAGATTCAAAACAGAAAAGTCCAAAAAGAACCAGCGTTCAAACTCACTCAGAAAGGATTTAAAGATCAGATTATCCATGAATTACTAAACCGATCTGAAGATGGATCGATAAATCGGTTTAAAAAAACACACAAAGAAACGGATTGAGGATCATTCACGTTGATCACCGTGAATCAAAAGGAAGAAATGATCAAAAATACAAGAAAGGTGATAGATAATCAACGTACCTGAGGCGAGAGGCGGAGCGTTGCCAAACCCTAACGCGGACAACCTCGACATAGAAGGAGCATCCTTATTTAAGGCGGAGAAGAAGAAGAAGAAGCCGATATCCTAGAGAAGATCACCATGAAGAAGTCATTGTCCCATAGAAAATTACCATGAAAGAACCTTCTATTATTTCTACAAACCGAATCTCACTCGATTACTGATGTTCTGGCTTACCCCGTTCTTAGATTACTTGGGACGAACCTATATAGGTGTAGAAGGTCTCTTCTCCTTCCTGCATTAATGGAGGATGAAGAGAAGGTCTTATCCAATTCCTTCTTGATGTAGGAAGTTAAGAGGGTACGTAATGCCCATTCCATCCAAGATGTCTCACTCGTCTAAGTAAATTCATAAAGGTCATCTAGTCACAAAAACCATATAAGAATATTTAATTTATATTTTAGGGAAAATGGTTCGTGCGATAGTAAGCACACTGAGTAATTATTGTTAAGAAACTTATAACACTTAACGTAGTTGTTCTATCAAACAAATTAGAGACTTCAATAACTTACTTTTACCCTATATTAAAGTTTACATCAATATGAACATCTCTAATCCCTCATAATGACTATTATGTCAAGAGCATATTCTACATCTCCACTCAATTCAAGTATTCACAATTACATTTTATATACTCAACAAAAAAAATGTAATTTTATATGTAGCAAACAAAAAATGTAACAAATAAACTATGTAAGTTTATTTTTGTTGAGTATATAAAATGTAATTGATCTACCAGTGAATAAATATCAAAGATGTAAATCAATCTTAATATTCCTTTTTATTTAGAATATATTCATTCTAATCAGTCGCTTTCCTAGTAGCATAGACTGGATTATTCATAGCCAATAAGATATATACTAAAATAGCAGACACTGATTAGAATTTCAAGTAGACAATTAAATATTCGCTTGTGGTAAAATTACAATTAAGATTAATTTATAAT
>JBBPFP010000113.1:406617-417402 GCA_037974795.1 Kaempferia galanga | reverse complement strand
GCTGATCTACTCTGAGGGTCTGTTTGGTATGATTGATTGGAATAGGATTATGAGTTAAGTCCATGTTTAACTGGTTTTTGAAAAAGCCAAGGATAACTGTAGAGCCTGATTAAAACACTGAAGCAACTGGAAAAGCAATCACACTTCAGAAAAGGTATTAATAATTTCAACTTGAACGGTAATCTTGATAACCAGTTAAAAGGATCTTTTTACCCTTCCTCTATAACAAAAAATGAACCGTACCTTTTTCTCATCTTCTCATCTAAAAATTACTAATACTAGGGGTATTTTAGCCCTATAATTAATAATCTATACTTTTATCCTTACCATAAAAATCATACCAAACAAAAATAATTTTATCATACTTTACTAAATATCCTCAACTAAAATATTACTGTCATGTAAATTTATAATCCCTCAATAATCCTATCACACTAACCAATGCTACTTGCATTTGTCGTGCAACTAGTGACTACTATAGAATTTGAGTATAAATCCTACTTCCTGAGTTTTGTTTCTGTTGAAAAGAAAAATATATGGATTTTTTTTCACGATATATTTACTTGTTTCTATTCTCGCGTTAGAAGCTTAATTTTCTAAGAAAAGGTAGGTCTAAGGAACACTAAATTGATATTTTGTGTTTTCATTGTCGGATATGATGCCCATGCGGCATGGGCCTCCTTGGATATTAATTCAGTAGGTAACAATTTTTTTTTTTTTTTGGAACGTTAGCTCGCCTTTACAAGAGCTAACATTCCAAAAAAAAAAAAAAAAAAAACAAAACAAAACAACTTTGCATTCCTATATCATTGGGCCGTAAAATAGTTTATGCTGCAATTTTAACTGGACATTTCCACTACTTTGTAGTAGCTTCCTGTCTTTTAAAGTATATTTTAACTGACTTTATTTCTCTATTCCAATTAATTTATAGCTTGTTTGGAAATGAGTGAAATTGAATTCCTTCGTGAATTGAAATTTAATTCCATCGTTTGGAACAAACTTTCAGAATGGAATTGGTAAAATATTGGAATACAATTCGATTTAAATCTCTTAAAACAAATTAGATCTCTTTAGGTCTGAATTATGAATGGAATTCATCTAAAAAGTTGAAATTACTAAATAGCCCTCCATGTAAATATTAAATTTTATCGATGAAGAATAAAATGATAAAAATATAAGAATTTAATTTAATTCTGGTAGATTCCAAATCAAGGAATTCAATTCAATTTATGATAAAATTTAATTCCGGATGGAATTCAATTCAATTTTATTACTTAAAACTTTCCAAACGGGGTGTTAAATATACTATCAACTTTATATGCCTCACAAAGTAAACAAAGAGGTCTGGGGGTCGAAACTCAGTGTGTTCAAGCATGTCTTTTCTCATGCCTTAACCACTTGCACTAATGGTTAGTAGCCACCCGTAATTTACCTCCTATGTGATGGCTCATGGACGAATTGGCGAGGGCGCTGAGGGCGAGCGCATCGTCTTTTTTGCCACACAAAGTAAGCAAAGAGAAATCCAGTGCAATGATGAGTCAAAGTTGAGTAGTTCCACTGCGATCTAGTAGCATAAATGGTAGGCGTATGACATCTCTAGTATAATGGCTAAGGTTGAGTACTAAGAACTGACGACTTGGAATTGTATTCCATCATGTGTCTTCTGTCGATGTACTTTCATGAACCTCTCTCCATATTTGTGGGGGCAGCTCTAGGGTTGTTAAGGTAGTGGATCTACTTTTTTTTTTTTAATAAGACAAGTCATCTAAGGATACAGTCGAATTGGTCATCCTATAATGGACCAGGGTTGAATCTCAATAAAAATGAAGAAAAATGCCCTCCCACACGGTTCAGTTTTGGTTTCTTAATTTACCTCTCAGTAAATGGTTGTGGAGGCTAGTCGTGTGGAGCGCTCGAGGTCAACATTCCTTTATTTTTTTACATGACATGAGGGTCGAATCAACGTCCCTCTATTTGTCCTGCGGATCCAATCTGAATCCGACCCTGATCCTACTTGACACTGCTCATATCGGACCGAATCGGATTACATCTCTCTTGTGCCATATGGGCGTAGTATTGCAGTTCTCATTAGGGTTTTGTTGCGGGAGGCTTTGTTACCCTTCCCTCAAGAGTTTGTGGAGAAGTGCTCGATGACGGCGATGAGGCAGCGAAGCTGTGGACAAGAGCATACTCGGAGATCTAGGCTATCTTCCCGAAGAGGACCAGATGAAAATGACGGCCATAATCAATCAGATCCAATCCGTGATAGATATTTCGAGCTACACTGCAATTTTTATTTATGAATCCGTTCTTGTCTTCTTGTCGATTCTTTATTATTACTTGGATGAACTACTGGATAGATGGTTAATCAGCTACACGTTTGCCAGAATGCATTAAGCAGTGCTACACTCACATCGACTTTGTTTACTGACCTTTACCTATTTGAAATTGCTTAATGACCACAATTAATAAAATGGCTTACTGAGAGAAATAATTGCAGTTCCATGTGTTAGATGGATCTATCATCTGGTATGTATGATAAACATTCTAGGTGTTTAATAACCATGTACTACTGATGTGGGACATCCACAAAACACATTTATGCTATGTTTAGTTCCCATGATAAATCATGATGTGATAAATATTCTATGTTTGGTTGGATACTAAGTATTGTTTTTTGTGTCTAAGGTAGCATTTGATAGTACCTTTTTTTTTAATACTGAGTCATTATTTTCTTGTAATCTAGTAGCAAGTTTTTCCTTATTCTATTTAGATGCTTTTGCCATATATTTGCTTTCGCCTCCAATTTCTCACGATGTTTGGTTGTTCAGGTCCGCTGGAGTCGGCGACAAGAAGAAACGATAGGCCCTTTGCAAGGCTGCAATTCGGTATCATGCTGGCGTTTTTTTTCTTCCGGTTTTTGCACTTTATTTTAGCAATTGATCTGCCTTTTCCCTTCAGAATTGTAGTCGTAGCGATTTGAAAAATCTCCTGCATGAGGTGTCCCTGACAGGTGTGTATCCGTTTTCAGCTTATTTTTAGTGAACCATTTAATTAATCATTCAACTGTATACTTTGATTGTTTCTTTCAAAGTGTGAGATCATAAATGACAATCCAAGTTCAACTGATTGATCATTTTCTCATCTCTTATCTTAAAGTAAAAGTTGGAGACCATTTGTGAATAGTATGGATTCATTCAAGTAAAATAATTATTTAATATTATAAATATTTACATACCTGTGACTATGAGAACTCGAAAACCTATAAAGCGACAACTGCGCTCCATCAATTATAATACAGAAAAGTGACAACAGTTCTTATGATGACTTCCATTTGATAACTATAACGATTCAGCCCCTTTAACCAAAGAAATCACCCATAAGTCATATCAAAGTTTTGTTCGAAACATTTCTGAAGGCGAAAAAACAAGAGAAAAGCCTCAACGAAGTGGCTTGAAACTGGAAGGTGAAGAAGTTAATGGAATCACTTGGGAGGAACTGGAATGCTGCTGTTGCCCTTTGTCCCTGCTCCTTCCTATTTTTATAGAGATGAAAGATCCTTCTTCTTCTGTGATTTTTCTTGCTTCTTCCATCAATTCCTTTCTCTGCAGTTTCTCCTCAGCATCCTTCAGAAATTTGAGCTTCGGAGGCGGCGAGGAACGCATCTTGATGAACTCCTCTGCCGTCAATGGCTCAAACATAGGAGTCAGGGGAGGAGTGAAAAAAGGAGGAGAGGAGAGAGGCGTCAAGAACGGAGTGCTTGAAGTAACAAACAAATCGCTCAAGCTCTTCCCTCTCGATCCCTTCCAGCTTCTCCCGTCCTCCGATTCCAAATCCTCCTTGGTTTCCTCCTCGATAGTGAAGAGAAACCTCGGAGGACCTGCAAGGCCCTGCAGCCTCTTCAGCTCTGCTTCCACTGTGCCATCTTCTTCCTCGACCGCCTTCAGCGGATTAGAGATCTCATGGGGATTGATGGCTGCGGTACTCAAGGAAGACGGATTCCTCCAGCTAAAGAGAGGAAGGAAAAGATTTCTGGCAGAGCAGCTCCGGTAGCCGCCGTCTTCCATGCCTCTGTTTGCTCTGTTCTTGTTCCTCCACCCAAAGAGGTAGTAGAGCTCCGCAACAAGAGCCAGGAAGAGGAAGCCTGAAACAAGGCTCAAACAGATGCCTAAATTGCTCAAACTTCGCATCTTTTTGCCTTCCAATTTCAACTCTGAAGCCTACAAGAAGACGGCAAGGAAAAGGAAATCGCACATTTCAACTCTCGAACTGATCGCTCACACAAATCCGGTGAAAGCGAGTAAGAAAAATCACATTTTTAGCATAAAATTACTCTTATAGACTGAGCAGCTACCGGAAGCAGATAAACATGTAGCCAGAGGAAAGTCCAAACTCTAGGATTTCCGTAATCGGGCTCAGCTTTTGCTCCAAGAGAGGACAGTGCGAAGCTGATGGATGTCCTTGGCGGATTGTTCTCGCCCTTTGATAAGAATTCGGTAATTCCAAGAGCTGAGCCGGAATTGGATGCGATGGTGGATTTTTGACTGGTCTCCACCCAATTATCGAGCGACAAGTGTCGTGTGTTTTGAAATTGTCGGACGAGCATCTTTGCTTTCGTTTGCACGTTGACCGAAAGCACTGAAATCGAGTGCGGTTTGAGTTGGTAAAGTTGCAGTGGGTACATTTTTTTTATCACTATTTTCATCTGTTCCGATGGAAGAGAATAATTATTTCAGCTCTATAATATGTGTAGAAACTTTTACAATTATTTCTAATTAAACTACATATACATAAATTCGAATATTTTATAACTAACAAAGTGGATAATGTGCCTATGTATATATACTATATATTCACGGTGGTAAAAGGTAATGCGCTTACCCTCAGCACCCCCACTGACCTAACCCCAAGTCAACATGGAAGAGATAAATTACGAAAGGCTACTAGTCCTTAGGATAAGGATCAGCGCATGTGATATACTACATATTCATACATAGGGTTGGTCCTGAGGCATGTCACTAGGGGCGATGGCTTAGGGCCCCTAATTTTTGGGGGTCTCAAAATTTGATGTACATATATAATATATATTATACATAATTAGATTATTTTCATAAAATCTTTCAAAAATATTTTATTGGATTGTCTTAATAAAGGCCTAAAAAATATATATTGTTGGATTATTTTAATAAAGGCTTAAAAAAATATTTAACATTAAAATTTGAGAAAAAAAATTAGAAAAAACGAATGAAAAAAAGGAAGGTAAGTAATCCGTTTTCCTTTCCAAAACGTTTTCCTTATGCAATTTTTTCTTTATTAATTTATTTACAAAAGTTAAAAAAAAACTCTCAAGAGTGAAGTCTGAATTATATGAATGTCAATTTTCTTTCCTCTTCTCCTTTGAATCTACAATTAAAATTTTAATTTTATCGATATATAAATCTGCAATTTTAGTGTACAGGAATGATACTTAATTTAGAAAAAATTATATTTCATTATAAATTTCTTGTACTTATACGTTTCTATGTACATAAAAATTATGTATAGGTAGTGTATTAGATTAGAGTTTAAATGGTATTTAAGAGGATTTTATCTATATTTTATAATAAGTCCTCGAAATGTGTACTGAAATTAACAGTGAATTTGTTAACGGATGGTAAAGTTAAAATTTTACGGGGGAGTTTAGAACAATTTACTTATAAATTAATATCCTGTGCTTTATTTATTAATTATATATAATCTTTTACCATTAATGAATCGATTTGTCTTCGCGTTAATGAAGCGGGTCGAAGGAATGTGCTGAGTGCTGTGTACTTCCAGCGTCGGATTCGGGTGGATGACGCAGCGTATTTTAGTTATTGGAACCTTCTTATTTGTTTCGATTCGTCCAGCAGAGGAAATAGATCAGACCGACAACGCAACGCGGTGCGGAAGGAATCAATTCGGGATTTGGGAATCGGGGAGAGGAAGCAAGAGAGGAAGGAAGCGATAAGGTCTGAGATTCCTTCTTCCTGAATACCTTTATCATGCTTTTCTTCTCATCGGTGATCTTTTTCTGAGAGATTGTCGTTGTTTCTCGATTCCATGATGTGTCTGCCAATCTTTCGAGTACCTTGTAGTGTTTTTTTTTTTTTTTTTGTAAATTTGTAGCCTTTGATTTGTTTGGTTGAGATCGAGAGTTATTGTGGTTGGGAATTGTGAGTTGGTGGTGATTTGCCCCAGTTCCTACGAAGAATATTGTCATCCTCTTTCTCTTCTTCGTTTCGAAATTCTCCGGCACATCGGATTTATTTCGGTCGAGATTGTAATTTTCTGAAACATTAGAAAGAAACTGGACGAAAGGTTGCACTGATCGTATATTTTTAGATCTCCGAGGTGCTTCGGAGAGGGGGAAAGAGGAGCATTATAGAGGAGACTAACCATTAACCAACGAGGAGTAGATCCTCCTTCATGGTGATTGATATCTGTGTTAAGTTAGAAAGGTCTTTTTTTCCCCTTCTTGGATCCAGCTTTGCAGAATTGTAGTCTCGGTTCTTAATTTAGTGGTAATCTGTATTCATTAATCTAACACCTTTATGTAATAATCCTGCTTTTATTTTAATAGCTTAATTTTGTTGCTTTGACTATGTTGACCTTGTTGTTAATCTTGTTTCCAATAGATCAAGGTCATAATTTCGTTGACATTCTTTCTCTTGGTTCTCATATGCTTGATTTCTTTTACACATGGCCATCCTATATACAATTAATTACAATGGAAACTAATATCTTGACTCATACGATGGAGATTTTCTGTATAGATCCTTTCACCAGCGATGACATCTTCGTTAGAACAATGGATGAAAGAATTCAACGAAGCATCAAGGCTTTCTGAGGAAATTAGTGTTATGCTTTCTGAAAGGGCCTCTTTGCCTCCATCTGGGCCTGAGACCCAACGCCAATTGACTGCAATGAGGAGGAAGATAACAATTCTCCGTACCAGACTGGAGAACTTGGAGTCGCTTCTTTCAAAGCTTCCTAGCTTACAGCCAATGCAAGTGTTTTCTGTTCTTTTCAGTGTTAAATATTATTCTAAAATAATACTGTATTTTTTTTTTTCTTTATTTAGAACTTTGGGTCTCTTCCTCTCGTCCATTTAGTGTAGGTAATTTAGAACTGTGCAAACTCTTTCAGGACATAAGTTCAACCTAGGATGAAGTTCTTTGGAAGGGACAAAGAGATGTTTCTTCTTAATTTTTTTTACCCTTGGGACGAATATATACGAGGAAAAAGATCTTTAATTTTATCTTTTTATTGTATGTTCCATTGTATCTACTCATTTACAGGTTTCTTCTCTGTATGCTGCTGCATTACTTCAGTCATTGTTTTGTTTAATTGCAATATAATTTGCTTGATACTATACTATGCTGTGCAAGTCAAAATTATTTTCCCTCTATACATACAAGGCATTGTTATAGAATCTTGTAAACTAAATCCATTGATTGCTTTTAGGAACATTACCTATTTTTTGCACATCCTAATTGCCTTCTTAATCCAGAAAGGATAAGGAATGACATAATCCCTCTTTTTTTTTTTCGCATCCTAACTGCCTTCTTAATCCAGAAAGGATAAGGAATTACACAAGCGCCAAGAGATGCTATCAAATCTGAAATCTAAAGCAAATCAGATGGCATCCACGTTAAACATGTCCAACTTCGGGAACAGGTTTGCATAACAATTCTATGTCTGTTTTCTGCCTTTATAATGCTATATATTGACCTTTCAGTTTTACCACAATAGAGCCTCTGTTTCGAAATTCAATCTTTAAATTTAGTAAGTTATTACAATGGCATGTTTGTTACCACTTGAATAATGCATTGTTGTAATTTTTTATCTTTAAACTAACTAATCTGTGAAACATAGGGAGAACTTGCTTGGAGATGGTAAAAAACCAGTTGATGTGGCAACAATGGTCGCTGGGCTGGATAATCAGGGTATTGTTGGTTTGCAGAGGCAGATTATGAGAGGTATTTTCTAGGTTTTCCTCACGTTTTAAGTCAAATTTTAATTCAACGTACTATATAATTTACCCCTTTTTATAGAGCAAGACCAGGGTCTTGAAAAACTGGAGGAGACTGTGTTAAGCACCAAACATATTGCATTAGCAGTTAATGAAGAACTGGATCTGCACACAAGATTAATTGTATGTAATAAATACTACGACTGGTATTGGCTTCTTTATTATGCAAAATCACTGAGCAGCACCTTCAAGAACTCATCGTGTTTTTCTGATGAAACAGGATGATCTGCACCAGCAAGTTGATGTAACCGACTCAAGGTTACAGGTAATTCCAACCCTTCACTGTGGATTACCACCTTCGTGCTGTTTTTTACCAGTTCAAATTATTCTGTGATAGACTTATAAGGGTTTGAGGCCGGAATACCTGCATTTGACTCGGAATACTTGTGAATAAATCACGTTAATCCTTTGTCTACTTCATGCAGAGAGTTCAAAAGAGACTGGCAATCCTCAACAAGCGCACAAAAGGTGGCTGTTCCTGCAAGTGTCTGCTCTTATCGGTCGTCGCTATTGTAGTTCTCATTGTTGTAGTTTGGTCCCTCATCAAGTACTTGTAAAAGGGCATCAAGAACGTAATAATGCTATTTGCAAGTGTGGTACAATTCTGCTAGTGTGCTCCCCAGGCACTTAATCATTTTTTTTTTCAATTCTTGATTTGTTGCACCTGCGCTTGGTGCCCCTGGAGGAAAGTGAGGTTTCATATGTTTTGATACGTTTGATGGAAAATGATCTAAAATTCGAAGCAACATTGGAGCTAATTGCAGTATGTTGTTGCTTCCTTTCATGCATCGTATTGTATATATACAAACCAATTTCTAAAAGTTTATCGATATCTTCTATTTATAAGGCAAATTCACTTAGATTCTTAAATGATCCAAATAGCATCTGGTTTTATTGTAACAAAAGACCCTGATTATATAAACATCTTTTAAGAGTTTCGGACAAGTAAAATTACGGAACTAAACCGCATGAGAATCCAGATTTCCAGGACAAGATTCTATGCAATTGTGATGAAATCTTTTAGATCATAAGGCGATATTGTACGTGGTTAAAAGCTGATCAAAAGTTGGCAAGAACTAGCTCGTTGTATCCATCTTTTGAGTTCATAATAAATTAAAGCTGTTCCATGTTTACTCAGGTTAGACTCATCTATTACCTGCATTTCTTTTAGCAAGAATTATTGCAGTAGGAAAATAGCCAGGAGGATTTGCTGTTAATCATCAACACGCTCCACCAAATTCGTTGTCAATCCCAGTTTGAGATCGACGACGACGACGCTGTTCTCCAGCGGCGCCGGCAAGTTCAAGTCCAAGAGCACTCCTCTAACCCCTTCCCGCTCCGCCGCCGCCGCCTCCGCGCCACGCTCAAACAACGACGACGACGACGGCACCCTGTGACGTCGCATGTGTCCGCCCAGCGCCTGGCCGACGGCGAACTCGAGCCCGCAGACGGAGCACTCGTGGCTCCTCGGCCTCGCCGCCTCGTCGCCGCCCGCGGCGACCAGCCGCGGCTTCTTGTGGCTCGCGCGGTGGCCCCCCAGCGCCTGATACGACGGGAACCGGCGGCCGCACGTCTTGCACTCGAACACGCGACTCTCGTCGCCGCCGCCTCCTTCGCCGCCGCCGCCGCGAGATAAGAGCATGAGGATGCGGGCCATGTCGATGCTATCGATCTTCGCTTCTCCTCCGAACCGAAACGACGATCTCTTCATGGCAAAATAATAATAACAATAATAGCAGTTAAATTGTGGATGAAATCCAAGAATTATAATGTCACAGAGTCTTTAATTATAGTAGTTGTTGATCAGACTCCAATTCCTTTTTGCCCCCTGCGATTTATGCAACAAATTTCAATCCCCCCGACGACGTCTGAGACAGAGACCGGCCGGGGAAGAACAAAATTGTAGATGGATAAATCGATCGAGACTGAAATTCCGGAAAACTTTCTGGATGAGAATGGAATTGGATGAGTGACGGAGTTGACACGTAGTTAAGGACGGGTGTTGTTCGCTGCGGCAGCAATTGAAAGAGACAGCGATCGAGTCAGCAGCAGCAGCAGCAGCAGAGGAAAGCTGTTGTTCTTGTTTATATATAGAATTTGTACTTGCTGTCTTGGACTAGGCACTTCTACATAGTTTCAGATTTATTTTAGTAGTCTATAGAAAAGGTTTTATAAGACCAAACTCATAAGTATTATATCTTTTAATACATTGGGAAATTTATTGGTTTAGGATCTGATTAGACAAGGATATAACTCAGACGCGTCTTAAGTTAAGCTGCAAGCAAGGGCCAATTGAGGATCAAATAAATTGAAGCCAATATAGGATTTGATTTTAATTACCGGTACTAACCATAATAAAAGGGTGTTTAATTATGATCTATGTTAATGATTTGTCTTCTCGTGAATCTATTAAAGTTTTCTTAAGGATAAAGTAGTTTATCCTTTGTATTTCGATAATAATCTCATGAGAGTAAAAAAAATATTGAATTGGCTATTATATCTAATCTTCAGTAAAAATCTTAATAATATTCATATATGTACAAGCATAAATAATAGAAAAATAGCAACTCTGACAGGGATAGATAGCCAAAAACTTATTCCACCGCCCTCAACAAACGGAAAAAGAGTCAGAATTCTAAATTGATAAATGAAAATGAAATGAAGATGGATAAAATTCATCATTAAAAATCTCCTACTCATTATCAAATATGGCATATAATGAATATAAATAA
>JBBPFP010000113.1:315751-327164 GCA_037974795.1 Kaempferia galanga | reverse complement strand
ACCAGGATTTTTAGTCCCGTGTGCAGCCGACGACCTTCGACCCCACGACCCAATAGTGACAACTCCAGGCTACTTACCTGCTGATCCAGCCCATGGGGGCAAAAATCCTGGTGGTTAGGTCATTTTATAAATAATCAAGTGTCATTTTAATAAAAAAAATCAAAATGTATTCAAAAAATAAGGAATTTTTTTTTATTTTTGCCCTACATTAAAAAACACTTTTTATTAATTCTATAATTGTAGAGTTCCTAATTGTATAGGAATATATTTAACTATGTAAAAATATTTTCTGATTTTTTAATGCAATAAAAAGAACCCAGCAATAATGATTTGTTTCCATTCCATAAATAAAAATCGTGAGATATTTCTTGATAGATTATCATTTTGTTAAAATTTGATAATATAGAAAAAAGAATATATTAATTCATGTTGAAATATATTCTCCAATTATCTTATTTTACACTCATCATTTAATACATCATCACATATTATTTTTCCATAGTAGGCCATAATCTTTATAGATAATAATATATCGTCAGTTAAAATATCAACTAAAAAAAAGGTATTCTCCAATTATATATATTATTTTGCATTCGAAAGGCATATGTAAGGCACTTCAAAATTATTAAGATTATATATATCTTTTTTGGTCAGAAAGAATATAATATGACAATTTTCCTAGTGTTCTGGAAGATCTCTTCAACTTCTTTCTTCGTGGCATTTAGCATTTTTCTTCCTCCTTTTTTTCAGTGTTGCGGAGCCGATGACAATTCTATTCCTCCTTCCCATTCTCTCACACGTTCTTCTGCTTTAGTAGCCTGCCATAGTATTTTGGAAATCTTATGGATGAATTAAAGATAGAAGTTTTTGTAGCAATAGATATATATATTTTTTTCATTTTGTTCATCAAAAAGTTAACTGATACACATAAAACTTTTGGTCGTTTGGTACCTCTTTATTCCATTCAGTTCTGAATGTAATCAGCAGCAAAATAGCAGTCTGCAACAGGGTTCCACATAACATCCCAATCCAAATTCCCTGTAGGCAAAATTCAGAACATATTAAATTTAGATGAAAAAAAAACTGAAAAAAAAAACTCTCTTTTTTCCTTAATCTTACGAGCTCATTGAGTTTAAGCATGAAACCCAGAATAGCTCCAAATGGCAATCCAAAGAGGTAATAGCATGCTGTGTTCAGAAATGCAACTGAGGTTTGCCAACCTGCTCCTATGGCCACTCCTGCAAAATTTGAGATTGAAAATCAGTTCTTGATCTTGTTTTTTCGACTTCAGTGCCGGTCGAGTAGGAGAGTACCTGAGAGAACAGGCTGGATGCTGTTCAGAAGAATTAGAGCACCAAGAAAGTACCCTAACTTGGATGCTTCTCTGATCACATCTGGTTCATCTGTGAAAAACTTTGGCAATTGCTGTCTGAAAATGAAAGCTATTGCCATGAAAATGACTCCGAAGAAGGTCGATGTGGTGACAATGACAACTATTGAAAACTTTGCAGCTTTTGGTCGGTTAGCCCCAAGTTCATTAGATACTCTCACACTGATACCAGAAATACAAACATGTAGCTTTTTCAATGAGTCAATCGACTTACTGCACTAGTTTCAAATGATTGAGTAGTTTCCTACCTCACTGCCACATAGAAACCAAGAGCAATCATAAGTGTCCAGATTTGATAGTTCATGCTGTCAAGAGAGAGGTTTAAGCTGTGGCTGAATCAAAGGATCAAATTTACAAGATTTTCTTCAAAAAAATTAGAATTTACCTTATCGAAATAGCACTAACTGCAGTATCTGGATTCTTCAAGTAACCTACCATAATGATCACTGCACTGTAATACCAAAGCTCCAAGCTGCAACCAAAATGCTAAAGTTAAACTTAGAAAATTCAAAATTTTCATCAAGATTTCGAGTTGAGGATACCAACCACAGCATTATGGCCGAGGAGAGTGAAAGTTTTAAGAAGGAAGGCAGGTTTTGGAATGCCAACGTAGAGAAACCTGTCCATGAGTCTGGAAAACATCCGGATAAGAGATATATCATCTGTGCAAAGACAATGAGCCACCACGAGGCATTCCCAACCATGGCAGCTGCTAGTAATCCATGGTCAAGCTTCACCACAAATATCCAATTGAGGAGGATGTGGACGGCCAGAACTGTCCCAGAGATGGCAGTAATGGCCCACACCTTTCTCTGAGATTGGAAAAATTTCTGAAGGGGAAAATTGAGGGCATAAGCAAACAGTTGCGGGATGACCCAGATGCAGAACTTGCCTGCTACTTCTGAAATGTCACTGGGTTGGTGCAGCAGTCTCAGGATTGGTGCTGTGAACACATAGAGAGGAGTTAAGACCACGGCTGTGGCAAGGGTTATGACCCATGATCTTTGCATGTAGACTCCTAGTATGCGAAGTTGCCCTGCGCCCACAGCTTGGCCACAGAGGGTTTCCAAGGCACTTCCCATCCCCAACTGCAAAAAATAGCAAGTTTCAATTCGATTAAATGCCATGATGAACACTTGAACAAGTAGCCACTAAATGACTGATACTAATCCATACCAGAATTCCATAAGCAAAGCCTTCGGTGACGTTCTGAGCTACCGAGACCGCAGCGAGTTGAACGGAGCCCAGATGACCGGCGAAGGCGGCAGTTACAAAGCCAATGGAGAACTGGAAGACGGATGCAAGAATAGCCGGCCCTGCTATGCGCCATGTCTTCTTTGTTTCTTGCCAGCACTTGAACAAGAGGCTTTCCATGCTTGAATTGAATTCAATGCTTTAGGATATCACTCTTGGATTGATGCTATCTCTACTTGCAGATTGAAGCTTGCCACGCCTGATCTTATTTGTTTATGGAAAAACAAGGCCACCAACCAGAATTGCATAAGGGTATTTTATTGTGGAGATTCAGACGAATTGCTCAGTTTTCTTAGGCAATTTTTGGTTTGGTAAATAAACTTTGACCTTTGTCTCAATCCAGGATATCTCAATTTTAACTAAACTTAAAACAATATGTTTCAGCATCATCCAAATCAACGAGGCAAGCCCTTCCTTTATGATTGGCATAGTTTGTGAGTTGTTTCCACATAATGAATCATTTAAGTGGACCCAATCATTGTTTTATCTTCTGTTTGGTAGCCTTAGTCAAACCTTCACCAACCAAACCCAACCCCACTACCTACTTGCTACTTTGTTAAACAATTTCCTTGCTGGTATCAGTAAGTCAAATGCAACAAGTTCTCCTTTGCCTTTTGGAGATATCATCATTCATTAGTATGTTTTGAAGTCAGCATCATAGTAGGTATTGGGTTACATTTTGTGGTTAGTTTTCTCTTCATCAGTCCACCTCTCCTAATTGGAACTACCTAGGAGGAAATCATGGTTATTTGCATACTTGTTTCGGGCATCTGACCATTTCTGCACATTCAGCAATTCATATTCCATGAAAATTATAAATTTGAATGTATAAAATATAAGCATGTGAAGTTTAGGGCTCATTGATTACCCATTTTAAGGCAAACAAAAATACATGACTTTGTCATCTCCTTCCCATAGTTTAACACATGGTCCAACATTAGAAAGTCATTAAACAATTTACAGTGGAAAGAGTTTTTTGAAGAGTGCAGGGGAAATATTCAATGGAACTTGAATATTAGGATTTGATGCCTCTAGTACAAAGGAATCTTTTGGAACAAATTAATCAAGGTAGCTGTTAAAGAATCTAGATTCATCAACTTTTCCACTCCGCCCTTTTAGAGCAATCTCTTGGTAGATGTATCGTGTGGAAGTTTGGTTCCCGTGGAACTGTTGCAGGTCTTCTGCCCTTTGATGTACCAGCATGATTATCAGTTTTGCAGTTATCTCTTTCTAGTTTAGCATACAGTGGCTTCCTCAATGTCGTCACACTGCAGCGGTGAAATATGTTTAATAGTTCAATTTATCTACACAGAGTAACAATTTTGAGGAGGTGAACCTTTTGTCTTCGGATGTCTGCATTGATGGTGCCTTCATGAGAGGCCTGCTCTGGACCTTTTTAACGGATTTCTCCTTGGTTATGCCTGCCTGCAAAACCAAAATCAGATTCGTAACAGTAATATTATATCACTTCCCTTGCATTGTTAAACTTCATTTTAACACCAAAAAAATACACTGCCATTCTAGAGTTCTGGTCTAATTGTTGTTTTTGTTCAAAACTTGTGCTGGACGGTGAACCCAATTTATCAGGAGGCTGATTCATTGTTTTTGGCACTCATTTTGGGTCTAATTAGGAGGATTTGTGGACTCCATGTGAAAATAGGCTTGAGCTAGTTTGGGCTCAGTTGGACTCAACTTTTATTCTTATTGATGCGATTGGAGTTGCTAACATCCGCTCCTTCCAAACTCATAACCACACCCCTCTCTGCAGTGACCAAGGAAGTTGTGCTAATTAAAGTCATGCTCCGTTTTATAAAATATATAAATCTTGGAACAAAGTCTGCCGTTAGGTATGATATGCATGGCCTAAAATCCTTCTCTGGATCGGAAATCAAATTGAATTTTCAAACCCAAGTGCAACATTGCAAAAGGAAGATATCAAAAATGCATGAATAAGATTCTTAAGAGATAATTTATATCCAAGACGTGCTTTGACAGTTTTCACTATATTAATTGCTAGAGTTAGAGAATAATTGCAGATAAACTTTCAAATTATAGGTGCAGCATCCTAGAAGTATTATCATAGCGTCCAAGACCATATTGTTTAAAAATTGGGCGTGTCTAGTATTAATATACAAATATGTAATTTCTAGCCGCTCAAGCTTTAGGGATAAATGATTAGTCAATCAATTCTAACATGATATATCATAGAAAAAGGTTCAAGGTTTAAATCCTACAGGTGTTAGAAAAAAAGGACTATCTCATCAATGGATGTATTGTATTTGGGACATGGATTTTACTCACCACGCAAGAAGGGGAGTATTAAAAATATAAATATTTAATTCATGTGTCAAACAAATATTACCCATCCCTTTATGCGTTAAGTTTGGTCTAATCAAGTGAAGTACACTCACCCTCATATTCTAAGAAGCTAAAATATTTTTTACAAAAGGACAACCAACTACTAACCTTGATCGTTTCTACATGTTTGAGACTGGATTCACTTTTCTTTTGAGCTTGCGCTTCTACCTGAAGCCTTCTTTCATGGTTTGCTTCTTTGAGAATTCTCCTTTCCTGACACAACATAACTAAATTCTAACCATATCCATCAAAGTTTATTTTAAAGCTTCAAAGACAAAGGGACTCACATCAACTCTTAGTCTAAAAGGCCTTGGATTTGTAATTGTCCTTTTATGCTTCCCTCGGCCAGAAGTCTCAGTAGTGGAATTGATTTGAGGTTTAACTGCCTGTATAAATACACAATTGTTCACTGAAAGTACAAATATCTATTTTATACTGAGGAAAACTGTAACCTGCCTTCTGGGAAACATTTTCTCTGATTGTGGATATGATGTTCTTACTTGCATGATTCCGGGTGTTTGAACTCACAACTCTATCAATAAAAACATATAGTCAACTTCCCCTTAATCAATTTGAGGAGAAAAGAAGTAGAAGTCAGTTAAAAAACAAAACTACAAATACCTTTCCTTGTTGGTGCTAGGAGCATTTTCTTTGTCATCATCTACCTCAGTCGTCATTTCTACTTTCTCAGCTCCACTAGCTGGTTTGGAGGAAGGGTGAATCCAAGAAACTTTGTGCTTTGTATCTTTCTGACAGTGATCCATTGTTGTTGACTTTATTGCGCCTATTGAGCGCATTTCACCTGGCTTCAGACATTCTTTATCTGCATTGATAGCTAGAAATTGCTTGTCAACCTTTGTAGCTACATTACAATCCATTTCTCTATCAACTTCCAATTCATTCAAGGGATTGCATAACTTTGAAGACGCTTTGCTTTTCAACTTCATCTTACTTCTAATTTCATGAGCCTTTACCAAATTTTGTGTTGAGTCTCCAGCATTTTTTGTGGTCTTGGGATTTTTTGTTATGCAAAGATACCTGCTGGGCACATTCTTCGTGCATTTGGCAACTCTGACAGCCTTCATTTTAACACAAACCTCTGTTACAGAAGTCTCACATTTGGATGTGGAAGTACTGTCTGGTTTTCCCTTGTTAGTAATAGTACTTGAAGCAGCAGGGACAGTCTCAACAAACAAAGACTTTACCACGGATTTGTCCATCACTACACCAACTGGTTCCCCCGGATGTCTCATACTCCGATAGCCCTCTTGATTCGTCGAATGTTTTTGGATTTTTGATGTTCTCACCGCTCCTTTTCTCGCAGAATGATGTGCTCTCGCCGTAGCTTCACTGGGGGTTGACCTCAAGCTCAAGTTGGGATGGTCCTTCAGCTTGGTTTTAGCCATAGTTTCAGCAAATGAAGTCACAGTGCTCAGTCCCGCAATCCTACACTTTAAGGATTTTGCAGGAGCAGATTTTGGGCATTTTGGAATCAAACTGTTAAAATCTCTGGTTCATTTTAGATTTAATTTTAAATATAACTTTTCACCATACAAAGGTATTAGAACAAACACAAAATATGAAGAATCTAGACCTTGGAGCTTCTCGATCCCATGCTTTTCGACGACGCGCACTGGGGGTTCTTGCTGCCATGACCTGCGATTCATTATGAAGGGAATATATTGAAAATTAATCACCTAAAAAAAATAAAAAAGAGGGGGAAATGACAGAAAGGGGACGACACAGTCAAACCCTAAGCCGAAAGCTTCTGAGGAGAGCATCAGGATCAACTTCTTCGTGAGTTTGATCACAACCTAGACATCAATAACCAAAACAAACGAGAAATGCAAGATATCCGAGGAAAAAACAGAATTTTTCTACAAAGTAAACAAGATTAAAAAAGCCCTAATTGATATGACTTGTTGAGGCAAGAGCTCACCAACGCGGGAGCAGAACCAGGAGCGGTCGTCCGGACGAGAGCAGTCTGGGACGGTGAAGTCGACGAATTTGGGCGCCTCGATCTCCTCGTACACTTCGTCGCCCACTTCGCTGGTCCTGACCTCCGATTCCTTAACCAAATCCAATCGGAGCCTCTCCATTCCGACCAGGAACAAGTTGATCGAGAGAACTTGAAATCGTCACCGTGAGACAGACAAACGAGTCAATCGAGCGAGATCGAAGAACGATAGAGAAGGAACGCGGTTGGCTTTTCATGTAGCAAAAAACTAGCCGTTAGAGCGGCCCTTTGGCGAAGACAACGAACTTCCGCATAGAACACCTCGAGCGGACAATCTTAGACCGTCGAATCGGATCTACTTGCAGATTACGATGAGGACTATTTTTTTTTATCATTCTCCTGACTAGGAACCACTGCAAAAGGAATCCAAAGGTTCTTATCAGATGAATTTCTTCAGGGACAAGGAGAATTTGAAAAGATTGTCCATGCGGTGTAGCTGAGTTTGCATTTAGATTATCTCATGTCTTGTCTATAAAAACTGCTCAGTTTCTATGATTTAGCATCTTTCAGAGTGTATGGAATCGTATCGGAGAAGCAGCTAAAGTGACAACTTCATCTTTTACCTCCGGAGAATGTGAAAAGATTTGTGAACATTTTTATAAAGGTAAAAAACAAGAGCAGGGTAATAGTACAACTGAGAAGCTAAGATCCAGCCCCTGCACATGCTCTTCTTCACTGCGTGGATCCACCCACTTCACTGAGCCTTCTTCCTTCCTTCTCTCTAGGCAACCCACAATTAACTCATTTCCATCATATTCCTCTGTACCTTCTGACCTCAAATGCCAAGCATTAATGGTGTCAGCTGTAATTTGTTTGCTCCGGTTGGCCACCTTGTGTCGCTACCATTCAAGCCATTCTTCATGTCATAAATGCATTGATCACCAGGTTATTTTCAACAAATAATTACAACAGTAGTGATAAACCACAGTTATATACTTAGTCTCGCCTTGTTTCATTCATTTTGAGAAATGGCTAGCGCTCCGGTTCACAGCCGCTGTCAAATTCATAGAGTTCCCCTTCTCTCCGTGTTAGTGCTGCTGCTCTTCACTTGCGCGCTAGTTCATGTGGGTAAGCTGATGAAGAAGTATGATGAAAAGGTAATCAGATCATTCAGCATGCAGCTGGTGAATGAGAGAATATTATTAATTTCTTCTGATTATTCTGGTCCTGATCATTTGGTCCAGGAAAGAGAGGTATTGCTGGGTGAAGCATTGATGGGATCAAGGCCACCAAACTGTGAGATGAGATGCAAGAGCTGCAGAGGCCATTGCGAAGCAGTTCAGGTGCCTGCAACTACAGTGCATGATGAGATGATAGGAACCAGCTGCAGGAGCACTGATGGATCCAATTACAAGCCTCTGAAGTGGAAATGCAAGTGCGGGAACTTGATTTTTAATCCATGAAAAAATCTCCTCTTCTTGGCTTGTTAATTGTTGGATCTTAGCCGTCTTATGGTTCCACTTTAAATGAATCTTAGTTACTTTTTCTAATGTTCATAAGCTCTCAGGGATGATTGATATTGAATGGCTAAAGGTCGTGAACATGGCACCTTCTATCAGTGATCATAATGCTAAGCAAGCCATTGACACATTACAAAATTTATTTATTTATGCTAAATTTCATAGAATTTAGCTCTTAATGCTTTGTTTAATTAGATCCAAAGCCAAATTAACTTTCAGGATTACATTCCCATCAAAAAATTTAATTTTGACCATATCAGAATGCATATCTGAAACATGTCTGAAGGCAGTGAGTGCACTGCTAGTTCGCATACAAAATATCATTTGTCAACAAAAAGCAATCAATGCAGATCACAAGATTTAACAAGGAAGTCACGAGCCACCATTAAATTCAATCGGTGTCGAGTTCCACCAAAAGAGAAGGTTATAGCAAAATTTTGCAACGCATCAAATGCCAGTGGATCCAAATCCACCTTCTCCCCTGGCAGTAGCGTCTAAATCTGCAACTTCGACCACCTCCGGCGTCATAATCCTCTCGATTATCAGCTGTGCAATCCGGTCGCCAGCTTTCACCTCAAAGTCTAAATCGGAGTGATTGAACAGGATGACTCCGATTGGGCCCCGATAGTCCGCATCGATCACACCAGCTCCCACGTCGATTGAATTCTTCCATGTTAGGCCCGATCTCGGAGCTACAAATATCAGGGTTTTTAATAAACTTTCACGTTGACATTTCATCGAACATGTGGAAGGATGAGATTACCGATCCGGGCGTAGGTGTCGTCGGGAATGGCGATGCTGAGATCGGTTGGAACTAGGGCTTTGCCTCGGGCAGGAACGACCTTTCCCGCCGCGCTGCATCGAGAATGCGAAGCGATTGCATGAATGATTCGTTCGACAACCCAGACGATGGGGGACAAAAAAAAAACAGAGAAACCAGCATACCTGGAGAGATCGTAGCCGGCAGAAAGAGGAGAGGCTCGCGAAGGCAGGACCGCTTTGTCCGACAGCTTCTTGACACGGAGTAGAGGGAGATGGATCTCGCGGTGGAGGCCGCCGTTCTCAGAGAGCTTTGAGATCTTGGGAGATGGCTCGTGAACGTCGAAGGTGTCGCCGTTGGTGGAGTCGGCGATGGAGGCCATTGTTGCGACGGCTTCGAACGGTGAGGGGAGGGGGAAGTGGGGGGAATTGGGGGACGGCTTCTGAGATATATAGAGACCCAAAAATTAGGGTTCGTATTCGCGGCAAAGTTTCCGCCATTCCGTTTCCAGTCTTCTTTGAATTTGGAGCCAAAAATTGGCCAGGTTGTTGTTTTTTTTTCCCCAGTTTGCAGCCACCTGACGACATATATATTTTTTTTATAAAAAATATTATAATCAAAAACAGCTGGATGGAATCGGGACATGTCGGTTTTGACCTGACTTAGACCGGGTTTAGGCTCTAGGACAAAATTAATATGCAAACGATTTTTTTTCATAAAAAAAATATATAAAACAGCAGTGTAAAAACGTTGCCACGCGTACACAAATTGCAATCGCATTAAATATACCAAAACAAAAATCTAATCAATTTGACAGTAAAGTTAAATATTTTTCAACTATATTAATCTTTACGTTTAACTTTGCGTAACTCGTAACGTTCAAGTGTTGTTTTGTTATACTTTAAGACAGCCATTAGTATCACTTTTTTATTTTATTTATTTATTTTCTCAAAGACAAATTTGGTGTTTTCTTCATTAACAGATACCTCAAATTCTTCCGTCATCTAGTTAACAAATTCATATAATTGTTATAATAATTTTAAGTTCTAAAATTAAAAAAAAAAAACCTCGTATAAACTATCAAGATTTTAGCTGAATTATTTGCAATTACTTTAGGAAAGGCAGAGGAAATAAAGCCAGAAATATGGGAGATTTTCGGTGCATATATCAATCTTCAGCTCTTTTGCTTTTCCATAAAACAATTAATTACAAATTAAAGTGTTGTTTTTACTGAATAAAAAATAAAATAAAATAAAATAAAAACAATACGTACTCGTACTGTATGGTTTATTGCTATCCTTGTAATACATGGCACGCACTCAGTTTTCTTTTTACTGGATACCTATTAAGAACGCACTCGTATTAACTACTAATACTTTGAAAAATAATTCAACACTTTTGAGCTCGGAGTAGATTGATATAATCCATTCAGCAATTGGACAGATCGATTCAGACTAATCTTGTAAGCAATCACATGAACACACAGTCCCACCTTAAAGTTAAATACGACAAGAGACCGGCTCTTTTGTGCAAACAAACAAACAAAACCCCTAAACTCTGTATGTCCTCCAAACACAGAGTCAATTTCAGCATTCGACACTGTTTATCACCATTGCTTGTGCCTGTTTCACTGCACTAGAACAGGAACTACCCATTTTCAATCTTTTTATTTCTTAAAAAAACTTTTAAAAAGTTGTTAATTGATTTTAAGAAATATTTTAACTGAGAAAATTAATTTTCCAAAAAAAAGTTAAATAAGTGCTTTAAGTTTATAGGGGGTAGTTAAAAAAATATTAACAGTAATCATTTACTTCCTTTTAAAAAAATATTTAAGCTTTAGTTACTAGCTATTTACCATAAGGTAGTAGCATTCACTTGGTTAGTGAAGTTAAGTAAATGATCCAGTTAGTTTGACTAAGAAGGATCACTTAACTTGATCAATTTGAATTGGTATTTTTCGCTCATATTTTATGCTGATGCACAGACATAAGCATCTTAAAATCCAAGCAATACCCTATGCATCTCACACCATTCTAAGTGTTATTCATACACAAGTAAGGTATTCCCAGTATACTTGTGAGATGCTCTGGCCGAAGCCTATGTGTACATGCTTTCAAAAGAAAAAAAAACCTATGCTAAGTCCAATATGTAAAAAATCTTGTAAAAGTGAACTT
>JBBPFP010000113.1:294821-315651 GCA_037974795.1 Kaempferia galanga | reverse complement strand
GTCTAGGGTCTGCGGTGGTGGAAGAGAGGAGCGGGATGAGAGAGGAAGAGAATTTTGAATTTGGAAGCAGAGATGTGAGCGATTTATGAAGAGAGATAGCGAAATTATGACTGTATACTTTGAAGAGAAGAGGAAAATGCTAGAATTTGTCTGAATTATCATGCCATGTTGATTGTCATCTATAATTACTCATATAAGAATGTACAGGATAAAAATTTTATATGCAAATAAGAGAGTATAAAAATTACATGGGCACATTGAAAACCATAATACCTGCATGTCAATATTAATACAGAAAATTTGATTCTGATTTGTAAAACAATTCCAGACGAAAAATATAAGAGAAAAAGGAAGGACTTCAATTAAATATCGCAGTGATGGTTAAAAAGGGAAATTAAAAAAGAACGACGTTTCTATCTGCCCTCTTCTCTCCTTTTCTCGGTTCGTCTTCGCTGCTCGCCTCTCGCCGGCGAAAACCCTTCCGCGTCCTTCTCTCGAATCGGTTGTCCGCTTCTCTTGCATCGACATCCACTGATCTCCACCGAAATCAGCCTCAATCGATTGCCATTTCCAGGTTCCGTGCATCACTCGGCTTCCGGCGAGGAAATGTCGCTCTCGGCGGCGGACCTCCACACTGTGTACTCGTTCCTCACCAATGCCTTGAGCATTGACGAGTCCACCCGCAAACAGGCGGAATCCGCCCTAGCTCAGTGCGAGAACCGCCCCGGATTTTGCTCCTGTCTTCTCGTAATTTTAAGCCGCCTTGGCTCGCAACCTTAGGATCTCTATATTTCTTGAACATATCGTTTGACTGCGGGAACGGTTGGCGCAGGAGATCATTTTCGCGAGGGATTCAGGTTGCCGGGATGATGCTCGTCTCCTCGCCTCTGTGTATTTTAAGAACAGCATCAGTCGCTACTGGAGACACCGCCGTGATACCTCGTGAGCAGTTCAATTCACTCGTTCTTGTTTGTTCCCCCCTTTCACTGTTTTTTTTTGTGTGTTCTAATGCTTCTATTTCACTTGTCACTAAGAAATGATTCAGGTTGTTAGATAGTTCATTGTCTATGCGGACTAAATTTAACAGGCGAGTGAGAATTTAGTTATTAGGATGACATTTGGAGAAATCGTTCTAACTGAAACGCTATTTGAACACATATGGATGAATTTACACACTAGATAGGGAGTCTACTTGCATTATCTAGATGCACTTGGCATTACTATCTTATCCCATGGGTTTCTTTAGCTTTGCCTCCATATCTCATTTTTGAAGCATTATAATTAACGTGACCAATGTGTCAGTTTTTGTTTATTAAGGTTTTCTAAGCATTCTTTATATGTTTGTTCATATCATAGAAGAAATTGTCTTGTCCACATACTTAGCGTAACCATTGGAAGTTTCCACTGGACCTTCTTGTTGTATATTCAAACCATTCAGAATCATGCCAAAATCAATTTGGTCCCAAGCATGAAAAATCAAACAAAAACACTATGAAGCGAGAACAAATATAATGCAAATGCAATACTATACATTGAAACCCTATGGAAGTAAAAAATTCCACAAGAAAGGAGAAAAGATTTCACTTCAAGCATCAAGATGAAAAAGACAGCGCAACAACCATTCTAACAGAGGACGATGATGAATAGCTATCCTACACTGGCATAACACTCTACACTGACCTATCTACTTTGTGTGTTTATGTTGGTTATGTTTTTGACCCATATAACTGCGGGAAGCAATGTGTATCTATAGACAACATACAACACTGCTGCCATAAACCCTAAACCACACATGATAAAAATGAAACTTAAGTATTCACTATCTAAGTTATGGCAATTCAATGGGCTGGGTTGTTGTCCCACTTGTTGACCCTAGTCATTAGCTGATCTCTGTCATGCTCAATCTCCTTGTTTTGCTCCATCTCTTAGATTGTTGATCTTTTGGACCTTATCAACATAAATTTGCTGGTCATGAAAGTAACTGGTCATGAAAGTAACTTGCATGAGCTGCTGTTCCAGCGGTTGTGCCCAGAATCATATTCATCCTACCTATATCCTTCACTTTTGAATATACCTTCAGCATTGTTTAGAGAGAGTGAACTTCAACCATACATTGTGAGATCAACTGCTTTCACTGATAGAATTGTGTGTGGCTTATTGAATGGCTTCCATACCCTTTGGCATTCAATGATGAGAGTGCAGGTTCTGCATGTGAAGCTGGAGCTATTTATCTTAAATCTGTCATCAGAACTTTGGCTTGTGTGTCGACTCCATTTCCTGAAGGCTCTTATCTAAGATTAGAAGCCAAATAAACTGATTCAAGGGTGCCATCAGTCATTTCCTAGTTGAAATGGGAGGATTCAGAACAAGAAGACTGGAAAACTCTTCTTTTCTATGTTTGTGCTATGTGACGTGAATTCGGTTGACTGTTTATTGTCTTTTTGACTACCTTTTCTTCAACTGATTACTTTTAACAGATTGGTTTGTCAAAATTTTCCATTCAATGGAACTTCCATTCTTAAATATCCAAAAAATCATATGGAAGCTTAGATTTATTTATTTAGTTTGCAATATTTAAACAAATGTCTCAAAAATTCTGTTGTGCCTTGCAATCTGAAGAACCCCTCTGCCTCTTCCACTAGTGCCTTTATGTTTTTAAATTTTGCAACATAATTTTTGCCTTATCAACCTCCATTTCTTTGTTGTGTATGTCTGAAAATGCCTTTTCCAGTGGCATTAGCAATGATGAGAAGAATCACATCCGAACAAAGTTGCTCTTACACTTGCGAGAAGAAAATACCCAGGTGATGTTTGGCTACGTTTTGTTTTATGCAATTTTATTTGGGATGAAAGGCTTGATTTTGCATTTTACATACACAACATAGATCTGGATTATCTGGTCTTAAATTTCCAGTTTGAATCTGTGCTAATTCTGCTACGTTGTTGGCGTCATTGGTCAGATAGCAATTCAGCTGGCTGTTCTTGTTGCAAAAATTGCACGCATTGATTACCCCAAAGAATGGTATTGCTTTACTTTTTTTGTGCCTGACTATACTTGCCCTTTAAATTCATTATCTATTGAAATGCTCTTCCTGAAATTTCTACTTGATTACTATTTCTTGCACTGTAGGTGAGCTAGAAAATCTTTGAACAGAGAAACATTCACTTGACAGTTTCAGTTGTGATTAGGAAGAATTTTGAAAAGAACACATTGGGTATTTCCATATAATAACATAAATCTATGGGAAGGGAATAAACTTTTTCTGTTACTATTCTTTCAACAAAATGTACATATTTTGATTATAACCCACAATATTGCTGTTGACCTTCAAATGCCAGATCCCTTTTCCTGTTGTCCTCTTAACCGCTTAATGTGACATTCTGGTTCATTGGAAATGCAGATGATATTTTTCTATTGGTACAAGAGTCGGGGAAAACCATACATTAGTCGTTCACTGTTTAGTTGATGAGGAAATCAAATTTCATAAAGATTCTAACTTGTGGTAGTTGGTGGTAGTAAAGCATTATCCTCACTTGTATATAACATCATGAACATTTTGCTTCATGATATATAAAAAAAATTCCTCTTTCTCCTTTTTAAATATTGCCCTACATTTATTAGCATTGCTGAAGTTAAAAAATCTGTAATAAAATGAATTTGCTAGTAATTTTCTCAATCACACTAGTTCAGAATTGATCCGACTAGTTTTTGACCTGTCAAGATGTCATTCTAGTAGGATTAGCAAGTCCAGTTATTTCCTTCTTGATTTGCATAATGTAAATGGTGCTGTTTATATTGCTCTATCAGATATTGATAAATGGTCATGTGGTTTTTCCTCTTCTCCATAAATTTCTTTCTATCATTGCCAAATGTTTGGGAATAACTAAGAATCTTGCATATACCTATTATCATACTGAACTTCATTTTAACTCCTAATATTATGGATGGAGTGCTAATTTATAACAAATTGTGTTAGGTTAGAAGTTTAAATGATCTGAAACTCCAAGCACACATTGTTATGCATATTCTGTAGCATAATATTGTGAACTAGGCGATGACTTAGAGCTACAAATAGAGTTTATGCAAACGCTTTCAAGATTCAGATTTTTATAGATTCAATATTTATTAATTAAAGATAGGTTGCTAGTCACAAGGCCTTAACTTCTCAAAGGCTGCTTACATAGACTTAGTAAGTCCAGCAACTAATTAGAAATCCAAACAGAGCAGGGCTCAAAAAGTGAGATAACATTACAATTAAACCAGAAATCATTCAACCCCTATGCAACCTAAAGCATTGAAGTGGTTTGCTTCTACATCACATAGTTTCTATGCAAACATGTTGTCTCATATTAACTCTTGATTCTAGTTGGATTTTCCATTTCTTCATGAGCCACACATGCACTGATTTGGTTGTGCTGCTCAATAACATGATATTCAATGAATTTACTTCAACTACTTGTTTCCCATTTGTATTTGTCTTCAATACAAATTATAATATCATCTCTGGTATGTATCTTAGTTTAGAATCATATATATTTCAATGATATTTGCCTAATTGCTTTTAGGCCAGAGCTCTTTTCAATTTTGGGCCAACAACTCCAATCGCCTGATACCCTAACTTCACATAGAGTCTTCTTGGTTTTGTTCCGCACTTTAAAAGAACTATCCACAAAACGTCTCAACTCAGACCAGAAGACATTTCATGAGGCATGCTTCTCTCATATTATTTTTGAAATGAGTATATATTTTCTATGTTGGATGTGATACATTCTTCAGTGAAATTCTTATAAGCATTTTTGTTGATATGCTGGTTTTGCCTGGTGTCCAATATGTTGTACAGATGTTAATTTTGCCTGTCCTGTTCAATACTTGTGTACAAGTTTTTTTAGTAGTAGAAGATAAATATGCAATTGGCAGTGTTCATGGTTTGTACTTCTGTAATTTCCAATAACTAAGCTAAAATCTCTATCTACATATTTTCTTTTAGCATGAGCATTGGGACTAATATGAGATTGCCAGTCTTCTCTTATTTCCTTTGATCTAATGGCCCTTTGTCATTGTTAAACCATCTGGAACACAAAATATCTCTCCCTTACACGCCAGTGCTCATCTCCTTTTTGTTCAGTTTCCTATAGGGAAGAGAAAAAGATGGGGAAAGGAGAAATGGATGGGCAAAATTTTCCTAGCTTATGATTCCTTGGAGGGAAAGAAAGAAGGAAGAAGTTTTTTAAATTCTTTTTTTGATTGCATAAGTACATTTAAGAAGTGATTAATTAAATGGATTTATTATTATTATTTTTTTTGGTCCCAAATTGGGTGGAACCATAAGCAAATCAGGTGAAAAGGTGTGAATAGTAACGATTCCACCCATTTGTACAGAGGCAAAATAGGATGAAACTGGAAAATATTACACTAGTCGTCACTTCCTTTATTCCTAAGTTTCTGCCCTGGGGAGTGAAATATTGTCCAGGAAAGCTTTTCCTTAAGTGCCTTTTCATCTCTCATATGAAATTGATCCCTGGTGTTGTAGAAACTCTCTTTCTCTTGCACTGTTAAAGAGACATTTTGCATTCTCATCCTTGTTTTCTTGTTCTACTATTCTTGAGTGTATAACCAATGTTTATTCTGTTGATCTGGATCTCATTTGATGAAGCAATCAAAAACCAATGTTTCAAACAAAGGCTTCCCTCAACCCAAGAATGCCAAGCTCTTCAATTGCTTCACCATTCTCTTCCTCAACAATTCCTTGTATTTTTGACTCCATCACCATACTACATACAAGATGATTAGGAGTATCTCCTAGCTTCATCAGTTTGACACAACGATGAGTACACATCAGTTGGTTATTATTTTCAGTGACTTGAGAGGTTTCTCCAACTCACACTGGGTATATGACATGGGTATGAAAAGGTTATCTGACGTGGGTATGAAATATATCGAGTGTCCACTTGGAGTGTTGGTTTCCAAATGTGGGTATTCAACACGGTATGAAAAGGGTAGTGAGGGAGTCCAATTTTTAGAGAACAATTCACATCTCACGGAGTCTACTAATTTTCCTGTAACCTGTAGATGGTCTTAATTGGTTGCCTTAGCAATTTACTGCATCATCATGCATCATCTTATATCATTAATGGGAAGTTCAATTGAATCTACCTCAGTAAGTCCAATGAGCTTCTTGTTTACCATTATGTGTTTCCAAATTCAGCTCTGAAGATCCATACTAAGGCAGTTTTTAGTTGAAAGATTTGAAGTGTTAGTGCCATTATTATCTGAAGTATACTCTTAAAATAATTTGTTTATTTAGTTGGAATAACTATGATAATATATCCATCATGATCAAATTCCAACTTCCTAATTATGATAACATTCTTAACTGCTTGTGTTTTTAATGTTTTTCGGTACAAGGTTTTTTTTTTTCCCTATTCTAAGGTTGTAAATTGGAGTACTTCCAATTTTTTTTGGTTTTACGCACCTCACTTTCATGATGATAATGAATTATAATAAATTATTAGTGATATAGCCTTCCATAGAGTTTAATGGAGGGATAAGACTTAGCTGATCCTAAATGGTTGGCATAGACCAGGTGGACGATGTTGATGATGTGTAACAATGAGTGGTTGAAATTGTTTTGGTTTTCTTAAAACAAAATTGTATTTTATTGATCTACAGATTGCCTCACAGTTGTTTGAATTTACGTGGAACCTTTGGAAGAATGATGTACAAACTATACTTCAAACTTTTTCTACTATTTCTCAATCTGTTGTCACAAACTCATTGGTGGAACATGGACATGATTTGATCATCATTTGTGAAAGATGGTTGTTGTGTTTGAAGATCATCAGACAACTGATTATTTCTGGGTATCCTAGTGATACAACATCTGCACAGGTGAAAATCTTGCATCATTATTTTTTCACTCTAATATAACAGGAAATCAATTGGTATGTGCTCAAATTTCAGGAGGTTCTGCTGGTCAAGGAAGTTTGTCCTGTTCTCTTGTCTGCCATTCAATCTTTTCTTCCCTATTGTAAGATGATTCTCACACTGAATTTAATACCTTGTACCTTTTATGCTCATTGGTCCGGGTTTTGTTCATGGCCTCATCATTCTCTTCTTATTTTTTAAGTATTTGTTGACTTATGATTCAACTTTCAGAGCATATCTCTATTCACACAGTATAGAAACTTGTGAAGTTTCATATTGCTCTAATATTTTTTCGTTTAATACCTTTTTCAATTATTTTTTTATCACTTAGTTGATTAACCTTGCTGCTGAATCTTTTCGACTGAACTTCTCTTACAATTCAAGTAGGTTTTCATCTCCATCTTCAGCCCATTTCAAGTTTGTAGAACCCAAAAGTCACAAGGATAATAGATTTATAGTCAAATCTAAGGGATGCTCAACAATGCAAGATGGCAATGTCATATTAACATATTGTTCAATCTTCTTTAAAATAAGGCATATATAGGATTGCATGGGGACAATTGACTTTTTGATTCCCTCCAACAGAGATGGTAATTTTAGATTTCTACATGAACATGTGGAAGCCTAACATTTTACGGTGCTACTCATTTAAAAATAAATCATAGGCCAAGCTAATTTTTTCAAGGATTTTTATGTTGAGATTTAGCAAAATGAGAGGAGTTTCGTACTTTGATGCAAATGTTAGATCATGCAGTCATGCTTTTTTATTTTTTAGGTTAATATGATCACTATTTTGAAACTACTTTTATTGATAGACAAGTCTTTTCTTTAGAATTTTCTTGAGCATTGAGAATAGTTGATTGATTCAACCAAAATATTTAGAAAATGTAAGATATTTTATTTTTATTCTTATCATAAAATTTATCTCAGATCCTGCATTCCGAGAAAGACAAGCCCAATTATGTGATTTCACTAAAAGATCGTGTACCAAGTTAATGAAAACCTTGGTTGTCTTGCAAGCTAGGCATCCATATTCATTTGGTGATCAGACTGTTCTTCCAGCCATAATTGATTTTAGCTTGAACATGATAACAAATCAAGATGCTACAATTGTATCTTTTGAGCAGTTTCTTATTCAATGCATGGTTCTGGTAAAATCCATACTGGAGTGCAAAGAATACAAACCAAGTCTCACTGGACACGTAATCAATGAAAGCACAGCTTCTTTAAGTTTGGAGCAAAGGAAGAAAAATATATCCACAGCTGTTTCTGAAATGATTAAAACTATTTTGCCAAGTGACCGAGTGATTCTACTGTGTAATGTATTGATAAGAAGGTACTTCTGGGCTTCTTTCTATCATACAATTTTTATGAATTAAATTAGTTAATGAGTTTATTTGAATCATGTTTCTATGTCATAGATAAACTTCTACCTCTTGTTTTGCAAAATGACTGGGTCAATAATCATTTTATAATCTACTGATTCTTGTTTTATAGACTTGCTAGATACCAGAGTTAGCAAAGACCCATGAGATGGAACTGAATGATTAAAGGAAAACTCAGAAGTAAATTTTCTAGTAGGTTATACTATGATGTATGATAGCTGGATTTTTGACTCATTACTTGTTGGATTATTAGTAAATAAAAATAAGAAAGCACATATAACATATGTCTATGAATTTTGAAGTTCATCTTGTGAAGAACAATAGAACTTAAGCACAGTATGATTTAATCAATTGTCACATTTCGATCAAAATTGAAATTTTTTGCATGATTTCCTAGTCAAAGATTGAAACACAACTTCTATTCTATGCTTTCATGGTATTGCTTTCTTTTATTTGCTTGTTCTTTTGCTAGGTACTTCATTTTCTCAGCAAAGGATATGGATGAATGGCACCAAAATCCAGAAAATTTTCACCATGATCAAGACATGGTCCAATGGACAGAAAGACTCAGGCCTTGTGCTGAAGCGTTGTATATTGTATTATTTGAGAACTATAAAGATGTGAGTTCTGTTCTCACCCTTTTAATTTTTGACAGTTTTATAATTTATATCTTCTCCATGATGCATGTTTTTTGATCTGTATTCTCAGCTCTTGTCTCCTATAGTTGTTGCCATTCTGAATGAGGCAATGAGTGGTTCTCCACCTTTAGAAACTGAAATTTCTCATGCAATGCTTCTAAAAGATGCTGCATATACTGCTGCCGGGCATGTTTACTATGAGCTATCCAATTTCCTCAACTTCAGTGACTGGTAATGATATCTGATACACACTTCATTTTGGTTTAGTTTTTTACTAGTCAACTACGCAATGCAGAATATATATCCACGTTTACAAGTTCTCTTTTGACTGCATTCTTCTGTTCATTATATTCATTGAGGATTAGATCTTCAAGTCAATCTTCTCCTCTTGCCCTCTTATTAATCTACCTTAATAAATAGGACAATAGAGTTCAGACCATCTAGCAATTTTCCCATTTCAATCCATTCATTTCTCTACTTTCGACGTCAGCTTAATGCATTATGATGATCTCATTTATAAATTCCTTGAGACATTAAATTTTCTCCTTGAATTGTTTTTTAACTTCTCTCTGAAGCCAAATATAGGTTGATGTTATTGCTTCTTTTTCAACTTTGTTATCATTACTATGTATTATTATCTGTAACATCAATACAATAATTTGTTGTTCTCTTAAGATTTTCAAAACTATCAATGTTTTTATTTTACTTTATATTTATTATCTAATCTTTGTGTACAGGTTTCAAGGATCTTTGAGTATTGAACTTTCCAACAAGCATCCAAACATGTGCATTATTCATCGAAAAATTGCATTTATTCTTGGACAGTGGGCTTCTGAGGTTGTAAAAAGTTTTTTCATTCTTTTTGTGTTTCCTATTGACAGTTTGAGGACATTGGCCTCAAGTAGTGTCTTATCATTGCATGCTAAGAGCATTGTTGGAGTTTATGTTTGGTGATATTTACACAATTACTTGGACATGCATAGTTAAGGTTCATGGTCTGATTATTAACATGATTTAATCTGTTAGTTTACTTAACACTTAAGTTACTAGAAGCAAGTTTTTTTTTACTTAACTAGATATGGTCAACAAATATTAGGTTTCTGTTCAATTTATGTATATAGGTGATCGTATTTGGCATGCTAGCTTGATTTTTCTAAGAATTATTATGGTCACCAAGACGTGTTAGTCCCAGCTATTTGGGTATGGCTGCAATACAGGACTATACTAAGTATAATGTAACATAGGAGCCTTTTCCAATTATATGGTTGTGACATGTGAGTTCCTCAATCGCCATTAGTTGTTCTTGCATTCTAGATTAAAATGCCCTACTTGTTGTATTTTGTTTAAATTCATATTTTTCACCATCCATAGTGGTCTTTGCCTCTACATAAGTGATGTTCAAAGATTATGATTTATCAGTCACTCTATTCTGCTTAATAAGTATTATGAACATGGTTTGAAACACAAATGTGTGGGGGATAAGAAGGATATATTGAGGTCGAGAGAACACAATGGTTAACCGGTGTTTGTTGCAAGGTACAAAATATCATGTCGAGTCGGTTAAAACGAGCAAAACATCTCGTTCCGTTTGTTGACCGACATCGGCACGATGGTGCCGGAGCGGAGGGAGGAAGAAGGAAGCATGAATCATTGAGGATAATTTGGGACATCAGTCTCGGCGAGACCATCAGTGAGATATGAGTGGCGGTGGTGAGGTTATGGCGGCTCACGTGCGAAGGGCGGCGACAGAATCACGAACACCGAGAAGAAAAAAAATTAAGGTTTTTAAAAAGCTTATAATTAAAATCGTTATTATATGTATAATTTCTAATTAATTATTATATATATTATAATTATATAAATGATTAAATAAATAAATAAATGGTTAATTAATTAATATAATTATAATATATAATAATAATATTATTTTTATTAAAAATATAAAAAAATTAAAGTAAAAAACAGATAATTTATATAATATATAGTTATATAATTTAAAATAATTTTAAAATCCAACTTTAAATTATATTTATAAATTAAAGATAGATTAAAATTTTAGAAAACTATTTAAAATAATTTTAAAAATTGATAAATAATTTTAAAATTTTATAAATATATCTAAAAATTTAGTTGTTAAAAATTAAAAAATATATAATTTTTTAAAATAAATTTGATTTTATAATGCAATGTAAATATTTATAAACTATAATTATATAAATATATATTATATAAATTAATAATTAAATAAAATAAAAATTTATATAATTATTATATATAAATTATGATTTTTCTATTAATTTATATAATTATTAGATAATTTTTTTTATCTTAGAATCAAGAGATTTAGAACCATAAATATTAAACAAAATACATTAAATTACCTATTTTTTATTCCAGGAGTTTTGATAAATGTATGCTATCAAGTTTATATATATATATCGGCACGGCACAATACGATACCGAAACTGTATTGTTCCAGTTTGGGACCGAAACTTCGGTACGGGTCGAGATTTTAAACCTTGGTTTGTTGTGGCCTTGGGGTGTAGGTTACATGATCTTGCTTATTTATTCTGGAAGAAGAGAACAATAGACAATCAATAAACTATAATAATAATAAAAGAGAGGATTTTTCTAGGATCTTGTCATTGTTGTAAAAGCTTGCATACTCCATGTCTTCAACCAAATAAAATATGATCCATACATCTAAGGATTGCCGAATGTGACCAATTGATGATCTGGTGCAAGTATAAATAGATTACATTAAATATGAACAGGTCTTTGTCATGAGAGGGAAGCACATGGTAATGTAAATATCCCTCATCAACTCTTGATGAACTGTGTGTTTCATGTCATCTTTGCTATGATATATTGCATTGTCATGGGTAAAAAGTCCTGCTTCTATTTATTCTTCTTTGTTCTTTCAATTATAAGGTGTATATGTGTGAAAATGCTTCGCTTTGGTCATGTTTCTTTATGCTTGTTATAGATTAACACTTTCTTTGTAAATTTGCTTGTTCATTCTCTTATGATTATTACTTTGTAACAGATTAAAGGTGACACCAGGAAGTTGGTCTATCACGCTTTAATCAGATTGCTTCAGGACAATGACATAGCCGTTAAAGTATAATTCTTTTTGAAGAACCTGCCAGTTCAATTATTACTTCTCATTTTATACCCTCAAATATCTAAATAACCATTATATTATATGCCTTATTGACAACTTTTTATTGCGTTCATAGGCTTTACTATCTAACGAACTATTATGCTCCATTTATTTTCAGCTCGCTGCCTGTCGTTCTTTATGCTATCTTGTTCAGGACACAAACTTTTCTGAACATGATTTTTCAGAGCATCTACCAACATGCTGGAGTTCTTGTTTTAAGTTGATGGAAGAAGTTGAAGAGTTTGACTCAAAGGTTTATCTTTCAGTTTCTAGGACTTTTTTCATAGAGTTTACAAGTTAGAACATTTGCAAAAGGGTTCGATTATTTCATTGCCTTAATTCTTCTATTTTGACCTTAACGTTCCAAGGTTTTAAATTGCTTTTTAGCCTTTTCTTTTTCCAAGAAAGTGTTTGCACTTGATCTTTCTACCAACTTTTACATTGATAAATGCATGTTTATTTTGTTTATGTTGGCTCACTTGGTTGATCATGCTTTACTTCTGAGTATGCCCAAGATCGTGTGTTTTCCTATTGTTAATTGACTCTGGTACAAGGGAAGCTATTATATGATCTAGGAAGTATAAGAGATTTATTAGAAAAATGAATTATTGCACTGTTATCAGATCTTATTTGTTGCAAGCGTGATTTGTCAATTCTTTGGGGTTCTCTGACATGTCCCTTAGGAAGCAACTCTAAGGATTCTAGATCTAACCATGGCCATCTACATATTCTGGTCTATACAATGCAGATGGGCTCTTCCATAAATAGGAGATCCACATTAGGACAATGGAGTTTCATAATAGTTCGACCCAATTGTAAAGATACAAATGTTGTGAATATAAATGTAAAATGACAATAATGGTAATATTTATTATGGTAGAGGGCATTGGTAAGATCCCTAATAATTTTCTCATTGAATAACTTCGTTTCTTTGTGTTTGGTAAATTGACTAGATTATAATCTGCTTGTAACCCAATGTATATGAATCCCTTCTGTCTTATGATGGACATCAAATTCCTCGTCTAACACCATTTTTATTGGTATTCCGAGGCTCATGCATTATATGCAAAAGTTTCTTTAGGCTTTGAAATTATTTAGTTTTTTTTTTTTTTTGTCATGCAACTTTGTGTTTTACAATCATGCAGATCCACATTATTTTGTTTCTCCCTCTGTTATGATATTCTTTACACCATCTTGCGAACATCTTTTAGGTACAAGTGTTGAATTTGATCTCTGTACTAATTGATCATGTTGGAGATAAGGTTTTGCCATATGCAAGTCAATTGTCCAATTTTTTCTGCAAGGTATAACTCTATATTGTCCTCTTTATACTATCAATCATTTACATTATTTCCTCCATAGAGTTTTCTGTCCCAGCATGATGAGAGGGAAAATGAGATTAAACCAAATCATAAATCTTAGGTTGTTTGGCGTCGCTATGTCAAACGGTTGCTTAATATTTTCTTTTAATCCTGTCAAACTACTAGAATTCAGTCTCTTGGTGATTGGTGGGTTAAGTTAGTAAATATAAATGTGGTAGTTTAGGGTTTAGGATTTTGTCTAGGCTTAATAAAAAATGCAGGAAATCTTCTACAATTTTGCTTTTGTCTAGTATATTCCTTGGGGTTTCAAATGTCTTGATTTAGCCCTCAAATTTAGTAAATTTCCCTTCATCTCACCTATTGAAAATTATTTCACATTTCAGTTACAAAATTGTGAGAAATTGTATCTTCAGTTAAACTATGACATTTTAACCTTCAAAAGACAAACTGAGATAAGCTAAACATGAATGTCATACTAATCCAAAGATTTCTATCGCCAATTGTTAGTTCGGTTGAATACTTTTTAATCTAGATAGTGAAATAAGCTGTAGGTAACAATTGGCTGAATGCTTTTTAATCTAGATAGTGAAATAAGCTGTAGGTAAGTCTCTTTTTATTCCTTCAAGTTGAATGATTCTAGTTAAGGTATCAACAGATATGGGAGGAATCAACTGGTGAAAGTCTACTACAGATTCAGCTGCTAGTAGCATTGCGAAACTTTGTGTGCTCTCTTGGTCATCAATCATCAATTTGTTCGAACTTGCTTCTACCTATTCTGAAGAGTGGAATCAATATTGATAATCCTGATTCTCTCAATCTTCTAGAGGATAGTATACTGGTAAGTTAAACCTCTTTGTTTCTGGAGCTTTAATAAAAGGTAGCACTACTTCCTATCATCATGGTTTGAATATATAGATTGTTTATTTTTCTTCTATTGGACATTGCAGCTCTTGGAAGCAACCCTTTCCAATGCTCCATCCATGGCGCCTCAGTTGTTTGATTTCTTCCCGTATCTGGTGGTTATACTTGAAAGAAGCTTTGACTATTTGCAGGTAACTTCACCAATCAGTTAACAATGCAAATGCTAATGGGAATACTGATTTTCTTAGTAATGAATTTCCATATTCACTCAACTTGATGTCTTTTGATATTTTTTCAATTATATTAATATCTAGATACTACCTATCCAAAAAAATGTGGAACAGCCACATTAATGGCCCCCCTACAACGGCCCACGTTGTATGGAGGGAGGTTCAATAGGAGCTTAGGTGGCAAGCGCATGGCGGGGCCTCTACAAGCGGTGAAAACCTGGGATTGACTTGTGCCCGATTTGGATAGAATACCATACGCTTACCATCTGTGCCAAGCCTTGGGGGCTAGATACTACCTACCCAAGATCTTGCATTATGTGGTTATGTAAATCTTTATCTTTTTTCTAGATTGTTTATTGATCGGATTTATTGTTTCCTTCAAAGAATAATTTTTAAGTTTATTTTATTAGAGTGCAAGCTTGAATAATAGTTTGCAAACCCATGGAGTAGGTGAACATGGAGATGTATAATAAATCTTAACGGGTATTTCTCAGTGAAGACAAAAATGCAATATTTTCTTAAGGTCTGGTTGTGTATGAACTACTGATCGTTGAATATGTGTTTAAGCGATTAAGGATATAGGCTACATTGTTGTTGTCTTCCATTGACTAAATAATGTTGGTTGGGGCCTTACACATCTTTCTCCCATGTTCACCTGCAGTGAAATCAACATTTGATGACTGTGTTTGATATGATTAATCTTATTTTATATCATTCAATTGCAGGTGGCTACAAGTATTATTGAGGACTACATAATATTTGGTGGCATAGAGTTTCTAAATAGGCATGTTTCAAGCCTAGCTAAAATACTTGACCATATTGTTGGAAGTGTCAACGAGAAAGGGTTGATTTCAACTCTCCCAGCCATTGATCTCCTGGTTCAGGTATTCTTGCATTAAGTCTGTATAATTTCATTTGTATATTCATTTTGAACTGATAAAGTATTGCTGATCCTCCATTGAATTTATCTATTTTTAGACTGTTCCACTGTTCTGGCAGTGGATTGTATTGCGATTGTACCACCATCTAATTTTTTTAATACATAATTGCTTTATTTATTTTGATTTTCTTATCAATTTATCTCTCTGTTGAGGATGCAAAGCTCAATATCTTTTGGCTTCTTCTTTCCCCTTTGTTTCTGTCGATGCCTATTGATTGAATTAATTCTTGTAGTTTATGCTTAGGTAGAATATTTATGGTTTTAGAAGTCATTTTAAGAAGTTGAAGGACTGTGACCGTCTCTGTAGGTGTCTTTGTAATGCTATTCTAACTTAATCATGACTTGCATCTCATATAGAGATTACAACGCTGCCTGTAGTATTTGTGCAATCTGTGCTTTATTTTATAGCAGGCTAATCCATTCCCTATTTCACATTGACTAAATATGCTCAAATAATGTTGGAGATATGTATTAGTTATTGATCACTTCATTTGGCCTGTAGTGCTTTCCTATTGAGGCTCCTCCATTGATTGCTGGAGTTCTCCAGGTACTTCAGATATTGAATTGTTGAATCATGCTTTGTTACACTTACCCATTTTTAGATGTTTATCATATTCAGTGCTTTTTTTCTTCTAGAAACTCATCCTTGTATGTTTGAGCCAACAAGATGGTGATCATCCTTCCAGAACTACAGTTGTTACTTCTTCTGCAGCCATTCTTGCAAGGGTCTTGGTGATGAATACTAACTATTTTGCCCAATTAGTATCTGAACCGGCTCTTCAGCAGTCAGGATTTTCAGTTAACCAGAATATACTTCTTGCTTTAGCTGATATATGGGTTGATAAGGTTTGTAACTGAAACTAACCATTACCTTGCAGCCAAAAATTTGTTGGTTATTGATTTTCCTTGTAGCCAAAAATTTATTTGTCTGATTGCATTGATACATGCTGCTATCATTCGGAAAAAAAAAAGATTAATTAGGCTGGGTAACGTCGAGCTTGGGTGACTGGTCCGGCCCCACAGAAGTTTCCCACCGGCCACTAGGGTAAATCGGGAAGCACTCGTGGTGGTGGCTTAGAAGCCCCGCATCCCTTAGTTGTGAGTCCCATTTGGAGGAAAAGATCTTTGCAAATGCGCCGTAACTGGGAATTGAATCATGGGTGCCTAGGAGACAACTGAGCGCCCTTACTGCTGCACCATAGCCCTGGGTCCATGTTGCTATCATTCAAGCTTGCACATGTCCTTGGTTCTCCTTGATGATCTGTTACTATCAAAGTACTTGCTAATTTTCCTTTAAACACTTGGAGCATCTGTTATATCACCTCTGAATTTTGCATAGTGATTGATAAGTGATTATAAAATTGACAACAGTTGCAAAATTTCTCTATTGTGAGATGATTTTTTCTCTCTCGTGTACTGAGTGGTGACTATTGATCATTTTATGCATAACCTTTTATATGTGCAAAGACAACTTCATAGCACTAAGAAAAGGTTGTGTTTTTTTAACTCTTTAGAAATGACTAGTAATGGAGAAAAGGATATATCACTTTTTTATGAAAGCAATGGACTATGATGCAGTGGTTCAACCGATGAACCATGAACACTTTGTAAACACATTCATGGAATGACTGAGGAAGTAGCAATATGTCTTTCTCTACTTGGTCTGGTTCCTGAACTTTGGAAATAAAACATTCATGAACAGAACATGGATGCATTCATGTGTGCGGTCTTCATCCAAAGTCTTGAAAATGAAGTACTCTTTGATTTTGTGAATCCTTTCATCCTTCATTCAGACTTTTTAACTGTTGCCTATTATAGACTTCCAATTTTGTATTGACCTACAATTGCAGTTATTGTACTATTCATCCACATATTTATTTGCTACATTACCTGTATAAATGTTGATTCAGTGGCATGCATGCTTGTCTTTATAACAGATAGACAGTGCGACTACCATACAAAGAAAGATATATGCATTAGCTCTTTGTATCATGTTGACTTTGAGAATGCCACAAATCATCGATATACTTGATGATATTCTAAGGTACTTCACATACCAATTTGACTAGCTATTATGGTTTGTGTTCCTCCACTTGACTAAATATTCACGCTTGACCTGCAGTGCTTGTACTGGTGTTATCCTAGGAGGTGGTGATGAGACAACTACAAGTGAAGATGACTCGGGGTATTGCATCTTTGCTAATTGTTTTCTACAGCTTTCCTTCATTCCTTCTTTTTTACTGACTTCTTTCCTGGTAGGGGTGATACCACAAGCTCTCTTGCACTAAACAGTGATGGCATTGGATATGCTGGTATTTCAAGCAAAGACTTAAGGATGCGACAAGTAAGATCTTGATCTCGTGCAGTTTGATCTGATCTTTGTTGATTCTTCTATATAAACTTTAGCGACAAGAAACTTGTAGCAGTTGATTATATTTTATTTTGTTCTATGCTCAGATTAAAGATTCAGATCCAATCAGACAATTTTCCTTGGAGAATATGCTTAATGAAAATTTAAAAGCATGTGCAGCTTTTCATGGAGACGCATCTTTCAATGCTGCTATTAGCCGCATTCATCCTTCAGCATTCGCTCAGTTACAACAGGCATTGAAGATGTAGACAAAAAATTCATGTGTACTCTTCTTTGCGTATAGTACCAGTGGATATTTTGTCAGTGTGAGTCATGATTTTTGCAGATTCTCATGTTTTCTGTTCAATAACAGATTAAACCAATTATTCCTTCGAGTTGTTGATTTCAGGTGTTCTTCTGTAGGTGTAACTTTGACTTTTCACCACATTTGAGTTGTGTGCATCCACCGTAGCTCTGTTGTTTGCCAAGGGAAGTGTCCATGGAAAGCAGGTAGTTTTAGACGCCTCGCTACATGGTGATGTTCATAAATTGTATTGTATTGTATTTTTCTTTTTTGGATTTTACAACTTGAGACATCTGAATGATTGATCGATATTGTAAAGGCGTTGATTTCTCTGAGCGTTCAATTAATTTATTTTCTTGCACCTGGGCAAATAGCCTCGCGTGCTAGATAATTTTGTGCTGATTTGTCAATGGTATTTTGAATATTTACCTACAATTGCTACCTTGCTGAATACAAGTTATCAGACGCTGGGGATATATCCGATGTTCAACAAGTATCCTTTCTACTATATTCTGAATGCCTAACTGCATGCGTCTGTTGCAACAGGAACAATCTTTCATATGAGATACAAAAATATATATATATATATATACACACACATTTTGTTCTACTTATCTCAAATATTATTTGGTTACATTAATGCATTGATGTTAATTGTCATGAGCTTGCGATAAATTGCATAATTATTATCTATGCATGTTTATTACAAGTATTCTTCGTGCAAGTCATAATAGTTATAATGCTGTATTGAACTGCTTTTTTTACGGGAGAGAATTTGTTCCCATATGTTATCAGTCATAATCCTCTGGTTTACTTTTTTAGATCACTTTTAGTCCATTTTAATTGGACCGTTAGATCAGATCATGAATTCATATCTTAATCCTTTTGATTTGATCTAACGCTTCACAAAGATTACCTTCACTGGCCATGTAAGAGTGATAATTTACTTTCTTTGTATTTTATGTATTATTTGTTTACGGATGCTTGATTGATTCAGGAAAAAGATAAAGATAAAATAAAATAATTAATTAATTAATTAAAATAAAGCATTGTGAAAGTTTTACAAAAGATGCCTGAGGAAATTTTTGTGTTGTCTTTTAATGTTTCTAAATTTTAATAACATAAATTCAAGGAACTATTCAACCTTTTATATTCTAATTTTAACTATTCAATCATCAGTTACACTTTGAAAAAAAACCTAAATTAATAGAAAATAAATTACAGTAAACTTTTGAAAAAATTTACTCACCCAAAGTTTTTCATATTAAATATCGTAATCAAATCATTTATTGTTTTATTACGAACACTTGTTTAATATAATGTTTTTAGATTTGAATGACATTCCATCAATATACAAGAGTTTTAACCGCTTTTTTTTAATTGTTTTTAATTGAGGTATTTAATGTTTTTAAACTGATTAATTTTAGTGGTAATCAATCCTGTACGCTGCGGTTGACATTTTAACAGCTTATTATTTGAAAATTGGGAGTGGTGTTCACTTTAACTCATTAGAGCATCTCTAATGGCAGATATTTAGAGGGGATATTTTTTTCCATCTCAAATATCCCCTATGAGAGGGGATATTTGGAGAATGATTAGAAATCACCGGTATAAATTTGTGCCGGGTGACTTTTCTTTGTGTGGGGTCCACTTAAATGTAAATAATAATTTTGACCTGTTTAAAGAAAAAATAATAATAAAAAATTAGTGAACATTGGAACTAAAAGAGCGGTCAAAATAAAAATAAAATCGAGAGGGTTCATATTTTTTTTTTTTTTTTTTTAACGTTGGATAACGTTCGTTTTCCTCTCATATATACATTATTCCTTTTATCAGTTCCACATTTATTGCATATAAACAATATAGAGTGAAGTAGATAAAAATTCTGATCATTATTTTAGAGATTTGTTCAACTATCTAAATATCGACGAAAATTCTAATAAAAAAAGTTCTCGAGTTCATTTTAATTTTCTCAATCCTCAATTTCCATTTCCCACTCAACACCCACTAAATTTCTAACCTTTTCCATACCCACCACCATATTACCATAACTTCTAAAGTTATCCAAATTCTTTGAGTGACGACTCTCGAGCTCCGTTTTATACATATCCTCCAGAATATTAGTAGAGTAGTCAATAGTTCATGCAAGCCCTATCTCATGGAATTAATCCGCTTCAATCACCGGAGATTCAATCAAATGAATCGATAAGAGCTAGTGTTGATGCAACTGACAGTAATAAAGTTAGAGAAATACCTTATGGAGTTCCGAATTCACAATTTTCTCCATTCTCATCTGAAATAGGGTCTGACGATATTATTCTCAATCAAGCACCAGAAATGGGCAACGAATCAGATGAAGATCACAACAAGCGAATGTTAGGACCTTTGCACCGGTTAAAGGGGGTGAATACGTCGGTCACCCACGTCGCTTCCTATGTTGTTAGCGCAACGGAAAACTAAACAACAAGTAGAAAATCTAAATTAGAAAATACTAAACACCACAAATAAACTTAATAAGTTGATATAACGTGATTCGAAGATTCCTTACTCCTACTCTATGGTTGTCCGTAAGGTGGACGATCCCGATCTGTCGGTGGATGATTCTCCGGCAAACTTTGGCTAACTTGCATAGCTCCTTGTGGGTGGAAAAACTTCACCACAACCTTTCCGAGACCTCTCGGATACACATGAAACACACTTGAGTTTTGGAGA